>CAUYQG010187878.1:0-33518 GCA_963574415.1 Tarsius wallacei
AATCCAATGTGCAGAAGATTATCTCCTGCATTTTCTTCTGAGAGTCATATAGTTTGAGGTTTTACATCTTGACTTTGATCCATTTAGAGTTGATTTTTGTGTATGGTGATAGGTAGGGGTCCTGTTTTATTCTTCTGCATATGGTTTTCTAGCCTCATTTATTGAATAGGTTCTCCTTGCCCCAGTGGTTGTTGGTGGAGGCTTTGTTGAAGATGATTGGTCTATATGCCTGTTCTTGTACCAATACCAGGCTTTTTTGATTATTGCAGCCTTATAATAATGTTTAAAGTCCAGAATTGTGTCTTTATATTTCCTGAGTATATAGTTATGAGTGGAATTGCTGGGTCATATCATAACTGTGTTTAATCTTTCAGGAACTGCCAGACTGTTTTCCAAAGCAGCTGCACCATTTCACATTCCCACCATGAGTGTATGAGAATTCCAGTTTTTCCACATCCTTACTGACACTTGTTATTATCTGTCATCATGTTTTTAGCCATCCTAGTGTGTATGAAGTGGTTTCTCACTGTGGTCTTGATTTGCATTTCCATAATAACTAATTATGCTGATTATCCTTTTGCATGCTAATTGGCCATTTGTCTATGTTCTTTGGAGAAAAGTCTGTTGAAATCCTTTGCCAGTTTTTTTTTTTGTGGAGATGTTTATCTGTATGTTTTTGAGTTCTGATGTTGTACCCGAATCCTGAATCCGAGAGACCACCAAAGAGCCAGCTCCAATGCAAATCACACGAGGGTCTTTATTCAGGCTCGAGTCTGGGCTTACGTCCGTAACCAGCGCAGCGGCACAGGAACGAGAGCCCCAACCCAGTACAGCAAGCAGTTTATATACACAATTACAAGGGAGGGGAAAGAACTTTAAACTTGTTTGCACATGATTGGGCAATTTTTCCTGATAGGTATGGGGGCGCTTGGGATTGGTTGGTTTGTATGGTCTTGGGTCGCGGCTGACCACAGCTGACCATCAACGGTCAGGCGGGCAGGGTGGAACCGGTTGAGACATCTGGAATGTTAGATTACTAGGGGAGTGGAGCAGGAAATGGGGCCAGAGGGTCTGCACCGTGACTCCGCGGTTTTTCCTGCACTGAAACTGGGGTTGGTAGGTAAACTTGTTTACCCAAAAGTATGTTACTGGGCTGGCTTGATATGCTGAGCTTGGGCGGGAAAGCAAGCATACATCTTTAAAAACAAGTTTCAATACACATTCAAAACAAGCATTAAACCACACTTAAAACAAGTTTCAAGACACAATTATGAACTAAATGGCCCTCAGGCTCCTCCTCAACTCTCCCATCCATATTCTGGATCTGGCCACCTGATCTGGCCGTGGCCTTGATGGCTGTCTCCTCCAGGGCAGTGTACATCTGGGAATACATGTTGTGTCTAGTTTCCATGCCCCTCTGGCCTCCTTTAGTCTGCAGCTCTTCCTCAGCCTTTCTTTGTTACTTATGATTTTATTTTTTAGTACTTTAGTTTCTCTTCTTTAAACACATTTTATTTTTTATTATTTGCGGGAGTCCTGCTCCTGCCGGGTCCAGGGTACCCCGAAAGTGGGAACGGCATAGGTGTTGTGAGAAAGAGAGAGAGAAAGACTTGGACAACTGTTCAGGGTTGAGCAGATGCTAATTAACAGTGAGCTTATATTGCTTTTTGCAAGGAAATAATTTCTGTAAGTCATCGCTACAGAGCAAGTTAAAATCATCGTTACAAAGCAAATCACTTACAACAAATTATATGAATTTTTGTGATGTTAAAACAATGCTTAAGGGAAAGTTTAAGTATTCTTCTCTGTGCTTGGCTAATGTTCTCTCTAAGGGCAGAGACTATCTCCATCCCCAAACAACACCGCAATGATGTTATCTTGAGGTAAAAACAGTCCCCGCAACCCGTTAATATAGAACCTTAAAATTATAAACTTAAAAACTTTTATGTAAAAGCATAAAGCTTCTCAACAAAACTTATATCCCAAATTAACTAATACATATTATGATCTTTCTAACAATTCTAATTCTTTATAAACTTAACTTCCTTATTCAAGCTATCTAGGAAAACAAGTTTTTCCATAATAAAAGTCTCTGGGGGCCAGAACAGCAGTTCCTGGCCCAAGGTTTTGGAGCAGTTCGTGTGTAGAATACTTTGCGGAGGAATGTGCACCTGGAGACCCTCCTGAAGCACCTCGCACAGATGTTCCTTTTTTCGTGGATGAGGAGTTTCTTTTTCAAGGCCCTCTGGTCTTTCAAGCCCCTTGGTGACTTCCTCTTGTTCGAATTCCTTCATTGTCTTCCTTCTCTGGAACATCCTATTCCTAAGGAAAACAGCTCGGAAGAAACTTCTAGTGATGTTATTCAGGCCTCAGGGTAGTTTTGGTTGTTAGATAAAACCTGTTTTACTTACTTAAATTCTACATATAAACCCTTCAATTTTTTATATACTAAAACTTTTTAATATATATCCCAAACCCTAGAAAACAAACTTATAAATCACCTCAATATAAACTTTCACTTACACTTAAATCTTATGCCTACGATTATAAACTTATACCTATAGAACCTTATGTCCAAACACCATAACTGTAATGACAAATAATAAGTAAAAATATTCAAAACAATTCTTTGCTTAAACAAAATCAGAAACCTCTTTTTACCTGGTATGAGTCACAAATCCTAACCGTAAAAACAAGACCTGCAACCCACGATCAAGCGAAAGCCCCTTTTGACGTGTCTCTGAGCTTAACCGTCACATGGGCTAAAAGGGGAAGGTCAAACAACGTAGTGGGAAGTGGAAAATGGGAACAGTGATGTTCTAAAGTTAGCTGTGTGTGCTTAACTTGCTGTTTTCTTCATACTTGATGGTGCAGGATTCTTCTTGGCTAATTGTGTCAGAAAAGGTGGAAGGCAATGGAAACCAGCCCCTGGACTCTCTTTGCAGTCCTAGGGTCCTCAGCCTGCCCGGACTTTGTCAATGGGCGGACCTCCAAGGCTGGCTCCCAGCAATTATTTTTATTTTAAAGATGTGGGGTACAATTCAGGGTTAGGTATACACATGTTCATTATGCAGGTACCCTTGTTGATGAGGTGTGCCCCTCCTTCCTCTGGCAACTTCCCTCAATTGCCAATCCCACCCCTGCTCCCCTGGCAGTTTCCCACTACTGCCAGTCCCTTTCTTATAATATTATGATAACTGTTCAAGGTCCACTCATGAGTGAGAACATGTGATACTCTGTTCTTTGTTTCTGTGATGGATTCCTTCAGTATGATAGACTCTAAATCCATCCAAGTTGCTGCAGAGTCCACATGTTTGTCCTTCTTTATGGCTGCATAATATTCCATTGTGTATATGTACCACATTTTTAAAATCAAGTCCATCTTTGATGGGCAGTGTGGTTGCTTTCATGTTTTTACTGTTGTGAATAGAGCTGCAACAAACATGCATGTGCAGGTATCTTTTTTGTAGAACGATTTGAATTCCTCTGGGTATATTCCCAATAGGGGGATTGCTGGGTCATATGGAAGGTCAATTTCTAGTTCTTTCAGAAATCACCACACTGTTTTCCGAAGAGGTTGCACTAGTTTGCATTCCCACCAGCAGTGTAGAAGTGTTCCTTTTTCTCCGCATCCTCTCCAGCATCTGTTGTTGCTTGTTTTATTAATGATGGCTATTCTTACTGGAGTTAGGTGGTATCTCAATGTGATTTTGATTTGCATTTCTCTGATGATGAGTGAGGCTAAGCACTTTTTCATGTGTCTGTTGGCTGCCTGTATATCTTCTTTTGAGAAGTATCTACTCATGTCTTTTGCCCACTTTTTAATGAGGCTGTTTGTTTTTTTCCTTTTGGCATGTTTAAGTTCCTCGTAGATCCTAGATGTTAGACCTTTGTCAGATATCTGGTTGGCAAATATTTTTTCCCATTCTGTGGGCTGTCTCCCTGCTCTCTTGATGGTTTCTTTTGCTTTGTGAAAGCTCATCAGTTTGATGAGGTCCTCCTTGTCTTATCTTATTTCTTATGGTAAACACATTTTAAAGGAGATTTGCCTTATTTGGGGCTTTCCTGATGTTTCCTTGCGATTGGAAACTAGATTGCACCCTCCTGACTGGAACACCATGAGAGTGAGGCTGTGTCCTTCCAGGGACTCAACATCCACATGGGCAGACGTCCATCCCTGGCAGCACTGGTCTTGGTGATTTTGTATGATGCCTCCACTGTAGGTTGATCTGTGGGAGACGTAGGCCACACATGTGTCTGCTTCTCCTCGGAGCGTCTGCAGAGAGCTGGCATCCTTGATGACTCTTGCAGAAGGGGTGTCCCAGCTGCAGCATGCCTGGCGCCTGCGGTGGGCACAGCATTCTGCATCAGCGGGGCCTCCTCCTCCTCCCACTGAGGGGCTGATGATGGACTTGACCCCTGGGCGCATGTGTGTATGGACTTGGGGCTTCCTGCTTAAAATGACTGCTCCTCATTATTTGGTGCTCAGATTGTCCCAGATTTGATAAAGTCCCTTCAGGTTGGCCCTTGTGTCCTTGTGACATCTGCTATCAAGTTTTGTTTTTTGAGCATTTTCTTTCCGGCATTGCAAGCTGCTCCAGGCTCATCTTGTATCTTCTCTGGTCCAGCCCTGGAATCAGTTATTTCTGTGAGAAACTGTGGTTTCCCATGCCCTGCCTTTTTAAAATCAGCTCTTTACTTTAGACTAGTTTGAGATTGACAGAAGCATCCTGGTGGTGGCACAGAGCTCCATCCATCCCGTGCCCAGTTTTCCTGTTAACGTCTTTATTGTTGCACATCTGTCGTGACTCCTGGGCCACTGTTGATGGATTATGACTAACTGAAGTGTGCACTTCAGTGCGATCATCTTTCCTAGTGTCCATTCTCTGTTCTGAGATCCCATCCAGGATGCCGCGTGGCATTCCGTTGTCGCGTCTCCTTGGTCTCCTCTCTGCTGTGACGGGTTCTTAGACTTCCCTTGTTTCTGATGAGCCCTGGTTCTTCTTACAGGGGAAAGTGTCAGAAATCAATATCTGGGTGCTAGGTATTCCCTTGTTTCTAAGCTCTTTAAGGGGACAAAGCTAGGGCATTTACATATGCACACAAAAGTACATTTATGTATGCACACCCACATCAGTAGGTATGTATGTGTAAATGCCTATCTGTATGGTGTGCTCAAACACACAATGCATCCCTGTGCACATACACAGCTTAGAAATGGAATCTTTCTGGTCCCTTCAACCTTGGTCCCTCCCCACAGGCTCTCCCCTCTCCTCGCCCCTTCCTCCTCCCGCAGAGGCCACCTTGGCCCCCAGTGTCTTCAGCCGCTTGCCTGTCTACTCAGTCCTGAGAGACATCAGTCATCTCAGAGTTGCCCTGTCTGTATCACCACGAAGCACATGCCTGCCAAGAAGCGTCAGGACTTGCTGTCAGCCTCTCTCTGCTCCGAGGCTGGGGGGACATGTAGTGTTCTCCCAAGTCTCTCAGATTTGTACCCCCTTTCGTGTGGTGATGCATTTCAACTGCAATTGGGTCTTTCTGTTTTAGTTATTTTCTCCTCCCCGTCCTTATTAATTTAATTTTTCAACTATGTAGAATGCTAATACGCTTAAACATTTTTTAAGTCAAAATTCTACGAAAAGTTAATCTCAGAGAATGTCTCCATCTTCTGTGTCTCTTCAACTCCACTGTGCCCACCTTTTGGTGGTAACTAATTTTTTTCCTGGTCCCCCTTTCCTGGGCTGCGTTTCAGGAGTGTCAACAGGTACGTGTGCATTTTCACCATTGCCTGTAGGGGCCATGTCTATTTACCTTTTAGCAGTGACCTTGACAGTCACACCCATGAAGAGCTGCCTTGCTCCTCTGTACAGCTTTTTGGTGCTCCACCATGTAGCTCCTTGATGTACCATGGCTTACTCAGCCAGTCCCTGTGTTTGGTGTTTGGGTCGTTTCCACTATTTGCCAGGATGGAGGATGCCAAGAGGAACAATCCTGGGCCTATGCATTGGTGCACTGTGGGAGCTGTATCTTCAGAGGAGTCCTAGGAGTGGGCTTATGGATAGAAGGGTCCGTGCAGAAGTTGTTTTGTTGGATACTGGAAGATTTCCCTCCAGAGGGCTCGTATCCTATTCTGTTCCTACTGGCAATGTATTAGCTCGGGTGTCTGCTCACAGGCTCACCATGAGTAGGTGTCGTCACAATTTTGAATTTTGCTAATCCTGATGGGTGAGAAATGGAATCACAGTATAGTTTTCACTTTCATGTCTCTGTTTATGCGTGGTTGAACATGTTTTCATGGGTTTGTGAGCTGTCTATTTACTTCTTGTCCCATTTTTCTACAAAATTTTTGCATTTTTCATCAAGTGTTAAAAGTTCTTTGTATATTAGGATATTTGCTCTTTATCTGTGACATACAGTGCAGATATTTTCTCGAAGTTTTGTCATTTGTCTTTTTATTTTCTTCCTTTTTTTGTCTTGTAAACATTAAGACTTTTTTTTGAATAGGAGTCTCACTCTGTTGCCCAGACTGGAGTGCAGTGGCATGCTCACGGCCACCCCAGCATTAACCTGCTGGGCTCTGGTGAGCCTTTCACCTCAGCCTTCCAAGTAGCTGGAACTATAGGCATGCGCTACCACGCCTGGTTAATTTTTTGATTTATTGTGGAGATGAGGTCTCACCGAGTTGCCCAGGTTGGTCTTGAACCCTGTGGGCTCAGGCAGTCCCCTCACCCTGGCCTTCCAAAGTGCTGGGATTCCAGGCTTGAGCCACCATGCCCAGCCAAGACATTTTTTAATGTAGTCCGATTTATTGGTCTTTCTTTTACTGCATCTGAATTTTGAGTCACAGGCAAAAGCCTTTCTTATTCCGTGGTTATAAAGGAATTCACCCATGTTTTCCCCTAGTACAGGAAGTCCCCAGCATATGAATGAGTTCCATTCTGAGAATGCCTTTGTAAATCCAATCTGTTTTCAGTCTAACAAGGTTAGCCTAGATACCCAACTAACACAATTGTCTATATAGTACTGTATGTATTTAACAGGCTATACTGACACCTGGTGGAGAGAAATAATACATTTAAAAGGCAGTGTGTATTGTTGAAGTTTGTAAGTTGAAGGTTTGTATGTAAGGGACTTAACGGTACTTGTAGTTTCCTTTGTTATGTTTGGTTCTCTTGTCTGTGGGGTGAAGGATGGATCTGATTCTTTCTTCAGTGGCTGTCAACCCACTGCCACTCATTCTAAAGACCTTTGCCACAGTGACGTAAGATGCAGTCTTCACCATATACTCTGTCTCAGTGGACAGTGCATCTTTTTCTGGTTTTACTCTATTTCATGGGCCACTCTGTCTATTTGTGTGCCAGAGCCATACTGTTTTAATTTTGGAGGCTCTGTTGTATGTTTCAGCATTTGGTAAGGCAGGTTCAGCCTCATAGCTCTTTCTTTTTCTTGCTCTTCTAGCTATTCTTGCATGTTTACTTTCAAGATGAACTTTAGTATCAAGAGATGTAGCTACATAAAAATGCTGATTGGCATTTTTGGATTGGGATTGCAGTAAATTTATAATTGAACTTAGAAAAAATTTACATCTTGAGGGTGTTGAAATGTCCTAACCAAAAACAGGGAATGTCTGTCCATTTGTTCAAGTCTATTTTTTTGTGTCTTCAAGAGTGATTTTCAAAACAGTTTTAAAATGTAGATTCTTATTGAACTCATTCATAGATGTTTAATTTTTTGTGCTGCTGTTGTATAAACTTTCTTTTTTTTGAGTTGGAGTCTCATTCCTTTGCCCAGGCTGGAGTGCAGTGGCATGCTCATGGCCACTCCAACGTCGGCCTGCTGGGCTCAGATGATCCTTCTGCCTCAGCCTTCCAAGAAGCCAAAACCAAAGGCGCACGCTATCATGCCTGGCTAATTTTTTTAATTCATTGTAGATGTGAAGTTGCCCAGGCTGTTCTCAAGCCTGTGGGCTCAGGCAGTCCCCTCACCTTGGTCTCGCAGAGTGCTGGGATTACAGGCTGAGTCACTGGGCCGAGCTGCTGCTGCTGTAAATGGGATCTTTCCTTCCCAGTGTTGGGAAGTCTGAGATCAAGAGTTGGCATCCGGCAAGGGCCTTCTTGTTGCATCATTCCATGGGGGAAGGGCAGAGAGGATGAGCGAGAGAGAAGCGGGGCAGACTCAACCTTTCATGAGGAAGCCACTCCTGTGATAACGCCCTCTATCTGCTGATGTGGCGGACCCTTCCCGTCCTGGTCTCCTCTCATCAGGCTCCAGCTCCTAACACTATTGCACTGGAGATCACGTTTTCAACTCATGCCTTTTGGGAGATAGTCAAATGAGCACTCCCAGTGGTAACACTGTTTTTTGATGAGCAGAGGTTCCAATTTTGAGTTCACCTGGCCCGCTTGTTCTGTCTGATGCCTTTGAGTCCTTTCTAGGAACTCTGCCCATCTGGCGGGAGGCTCTTCCCCCCATCCTTGCAGGCATTCCCTCGCTTGCCAGCTTCATTCTCTGTTGGCCTTTTCTCTACCATTGTGTCTGAGGGCTGCGGTGGGGGCATGGCCATGGACAGCTTTGGGCTAACTTCTTTTCCAGCTGGTGGCCCTTCATGAAAGAGGGCTGCTCCCAAGGTCCCTGGGTGCCAGCTCATGAAAGGACCATCTCGCCAAAGGCCTGGGGCTGCCTCACATGAGTCCCTTCCCCAGAGTAGTCACCGGCACTGGAGATGGAGTGCCCTGCTGCCCTGCTGTGTGTGTCCTGAGCCGGACCCATGCAGGAATGCATACTGGGCCCTAAACCTGAGCCTAGCGGTCAGTGGTTTTGTGAGACCCAGTCACGGGAGGGAAACAGAACCAGGGTGGGGCAGGTTTTCCAAAGGAAGCAGAAGCGGAGGCCCTGTGGTGCTCACCCACCAGCTGCTGGGCCCTAGACTTGGCTCCCGAAGGCCTGGAGCTGCACACCTGCCCCTGCCACAGGTCACAGCTCCATATCATGACATTTTTGCTGTGGCGTCTCTCAGTCATTGTCAAGTTGACACTTGTTTTGCAAAGAGGGCCAAAGTTTCGTGAACCTGTTAGCCAGTGTGAAATTATACTAGGTAGCACACCTTTCTTTAAAACCCTACCTAGTGGTTTCTTTCATTGCTCATGATGTTTAAAAATAATAAACCAGTAGAGTAAAATGAAAATATTGCCTGTCAGATGATAACTGTGCTTTTCAATGGCACTGCACAGACTGCGTCATAGAGGAGCAGACCAGATGCCTTCATAGCATGTTGTTAGGCTTCCTTTCCCCTTGAAAGAGTGAAGGAATTTGGCTGCAACAGCTGTGGAGTGGCTGCATGTCTTACTGGGTGAGAGGTCCGGTGAGTCATGGATCAAATTCATGGAACGAGTAGCTTCAGGCTGATGGCGTCTAGTTCATGAAAGCTTCCGCACTGACAGTTGGCAGGGCTTTGCCAGTGTTGTAGCTGCTGGACCCTGGTGCTTCCTGCTCCTCAGCAGGGAAGAGCGGTGATGACGCCGGCCGTGGCTGCCTGCTGCCCTCCTAATGCTTCACCTTGGGGGGGCTTCATCTCTCAGGACTCAAGGACCAAGTTTGCCTCAAGGGCCAAGAACCCAGCGTCCTTCAAGGAGAATGTCAGAAAACAAGGCTTCCGAGGAGAACCTGGCCCTTGTGTGCTGTCTGAGCTCTGATTTCCAGGAGGTGTTTGCACTCCAGTGTGGTCAGTGTGTCACGCAGGTGGGGATACCTGGCTGCGCCCCCTGAGGCTGCTCCTCAGCTTACGCCGCCCAGGCTGGGCCTCAGGTCACCCACCATGGGAGTTCGGGAGCTCTGTTGTCATCTCACAGGGCCCTTCTAGAGGTTATGAGACTAAACCCATAGTGGATAGTGCCTGTGAGGGCATCAGCCCCGCTCCCCGCTGTGATTCCCATACCACGTGAGTGAAACATGCAGGTTCCTAACCAGGGCCTGAGCCACTGTCTCTACCATGAGTTTATGCCTCTCTGCCTCCTTCTTTCGTGTCACAATTGCCTAAATTTCTCTCTCTTTTTTTTACAGGTGCTCCTTCTTTCCTCTAGTTTGTGTGATATTGGGCACATCCAGATAAGTTTTGATACAATAGTTTTATATCTGTGTTCAGCTAAGTGCCCACATGTGGTCATTCTCCATTGAGGCTTCTGTACCCCTGGGCCCAGCTCTGTCTCTGGCAATGGCCTCAGGATCTTCCTCCACCACCCAGACAGGTGTCACTGTCCCCTCTGGCTGCGCGTTCTCACTCCCTGGGACTGAAGGTCCTAGCAGAACAGTGCCCAGGGTCAGTGGTATGGTGACCTGGGCAGGAGTGAAAAGGCCTTGCTGAAAACCTGAAGAAAAGAAATCTTATGGAATACTGTGATATTTTAGCCTTTCTCCAAGTGAGAACAAGTTAATCTGAGGACAGAGCCTCAGCGGATGGTCTGAGTTTACTGGGCTGCTGTGACAGAGGATCACAAATTTGGTGGCTTAAAACAACAGAAATGTAGTCTTTCACAGTTCTACAGGGCACAGATCCAAAATCGGTCCCACTGGACTAAAGTCCAGGTGTCAGTTTACAGGGATTGGGCTGGGGATATATCTTTTCGTAGGACACCATTCAGCCTACCAGGGACTCTGGGATTTATAGCATCTTGAAAGGTCAAGTGTCTGTTTTCTGTTTGTGGCTCTGCCTGGTGAGTGTTGGCGTGGCACCACAATTCGGGTGTATTACTTTGGTTTTCTGTGTTGTTTGCTGTTATAGTTAGAAGTCTAAATGGGAACAAATCAGTGTATTTTGGTCTTGTTTTTTCTTTTCAGTTTGCATGAATTGAAACTCAAGTTGGGCAGGAAAAGAAATGATCAGGTAGCTGATTTAACCTCAGCCACTGGAATTCACTAATGATAGGAGCCTGTTAAGTTCAAGGAGGTTACCCTTGCTCTGCCTTTGTGCTTGGCACACTTGACCTTCTCTGAGCCAGTCAGTTTTAGAGAGGTTGTCGTCTGTAGGTCTCTCTGTGTGCTGGTCGTGAGAGAATGGGCAAACACATGGCAATTGGATTGCCACCAGGCCCTAAGTGTTCCTCAGAAAGAGGGGCCGATCCCTCGCCAGCTATCCTTCTTTTGGTTAGAACTGTTAAAGACAGAAGTGAGTAAAAAATGGATGTTTGTGTGTCTGACAGATGCTTCACACAGAAGAGATTTATATTGCTTGAGAACCAAAAAACCAAAAAGAACTGTGAAGCTGAAAATTAGATATTGAAGTTACCTAATTTGAAAAATTAAAGTAAACCAGAAGGAGTTGCATGAATAGCTTGAAAAGTTGAATACGTATTTTATTTTTGATTTTTTAATAATAAAGTTCTATATTTTGCAGACAATAACTTTATAAAAGTTGTCTAGACATTGTTGAGTCCTTATAGTTTTTTTGGTGATTAGTTTTCCTAATACATTTATAATAATTTTACTTTAAAAAAGCAATGGATTTCTAATCATCTTTCCTCGATACACTGTAGTTGCTCGTACTGTTTTGTAACCTGTCATCCAGCTGGCTGGACAGGGAAGGGGCCAACATTGTTTTTGTATTTGACAAATGTTGGGAGTGTGGCCTAGAGTCTTATGCTTCCATTTCTAACTTTTCTGATTCTTTGCGGCTACTTCCAGGATGTGGGGTTTTTCTCACTGAATTGCCAGGGACCACCCCTGTGATGGGGCATGAATGTGGCAGTATCCTGACCCTGATCTAGAATTCAAGGGAGGTAAAGGGCCCTGCTGAAGTGGATGGTTCGAGGTCCAGTTAACGATGGGAAGAGAGATGAATTCAAAGCTAGATGCCTGTGCTACATTTTTCCCTGTATGGGTATAAAGGATCTAACAGCACAGGATGTCACCTGGCAAGAACAGTCTGGGAGTGACTGACTTGGATGAAACTAGTGCTGTTTTCTTTTCTATGTTCAGATCCGCTCGTGCATGAACTTGGCTGTGGTTTAGCCTAGGAGGCCAAGGGGCTGTCTGTGACAGGATTCCAGCCGGAGGCCTTGTGTGTGGGATCAGCCTGGACCAGAGTGCAGTCTTGTCTGGGCAGTGGCAGCGGTGCGCTGCTCCACACTGGCCTGTTCAGCCAGATGAGCGAGGTCCATCGGAGCCCTGGCCACCACTGCTGGAATCTCGCCGTCCTCCCTGCTCCCGATGCAGCTTGAGTCGGTGGTTCCCCTGGAGCTTCCTTTCCTTGAGGATGATGCTCTCGATCCCTCCCAGACAGGGCATGGGCTTCCATTCCTTGCCAAGCGTGCGGTGTCCATCCAGGAAGCAACCTCCTGTGACCTTGGTTACAGGGTTCATGCACTTGGGCAGCAGCTGAGAGGGATGCCCTTGGCTCCTTAGTTGACCCCGGGAGTCCTAAGCCTGCTGCCTGGTGATGGTGAGGGGTCACCTCATTCTTCTGCCTTCCTCGCCCCTGAAGGGTGCAGCTGTCCCTTAACCATGAGGAAAGCGTTTGTGCATCTGTTCAGCACCAGCTTGCGGTGGTTTCTCTTCGCTTGGGGCTGAGGCCGAGAGTCCTGGGAGGAAACAGGCTGGCTGGGTGCCTTACCCTGGGCTGTCCAGTCCGTCCCGTCCAGTCCGTGCTCCACACGACTCACTGTAGTCAATGTGGCTGTGCTCTTGGGAGTGGAAAGAGCTCTTCCCTGGGCTTCTGGTCTTACCTGGTGTTGCCTGTACCCTGAACCCATCCGGCTGAAGATCAGCCCTCCTGGTGCTGTAAGTAGGCTCCATCCACCGGGCAGCCTGCAGGGTCTGCAGTGGGGGCCTTGTTCAGAGCTGCTCATGCCGAAGTCCTCTTCCACATGGTGGGAAACCAGGTCTCCTTGCCCAGGCCGGGTGGGATTTCAGTACCTTTATCCTTACTTCTTTTTAAATAAATGGATGAAAGTGGTAATTTTAGCTCCCTCTGCTGAGTCCATCTCTGAAGTGACTTTCTTTAAATGTGGTTGCCAACCCAAGGGTTTTCTTTTTTTTATTTTTTTGAGTAGAAGTCTCACTCTGTCACCCAGACTGAAGTGCAATGGCATGCTCACGGCCACCGCAGCCTCGACCTGCTGATCCTTTCACCTCAGCCTACAGGCATGCACCACCATGCCTGGCTAATTTTTCTTGATGAGATGAGGTCTCACCAAGTTGCCCAGGCTGGGCTCAGGTAATCCGCTCACCTCTGCCTCCCAAAGTGCTGGGATTGTAGGCATGAACCATTGCACCCGGCCCCAAGGATTTTCTCAGTGCCCTCATTCCCTCCATTTGGCCAGCCTTGGAGAAGGAGAAAGAAGGAACAGGCCTAAAATTAGACCTGATGCATTTTCCAATTTCACATGAAGTTACATATAAGAAACACACTGTTTTAAGCTGAAACTTTGTGAAGTTTTGAGAAGAAAATGTATGCTAATAACTCTACGTTGATACATGTGCATTCGTAATTATTTTACAAAGCTCCTTATCACTAATTCAGAGTGTCATTCCTGACATTTTCGTAGTGGACTTGAGTTGGTTGTTGGCAAGGTACTGAGTTTTTTACCAACCTGCAGAAAGATCCTTATGGGAACAGGGGAGTCATAACCACAGTGCTGGCCTTTATGGGATAGTCCATTGCTGCCTTGGGCCAGCAGAGGTGGCTCATATGGACAGATGGGGTTCTGGGTAGTCTGGTGGGACCTCAGAATGGGAGGCTGCTCTGTCTGCACTGGGGATGCCATATCCCCCTCCTGCCTCAGTTCCTTCTTTTGTAGAATGGAACTGACGATCCTAGCCCCTTGCTACACTGAGTTGACTTCCCCTTGCCAGGTGACTTTTGTGATAACTCCTTCACAATGTGCTTTGTTTTAATTCTAGGCAGCTTCAGTCCCATCTCTGTCCAAGCTGGCGTGTATGCACGTGCTTCGCTGGGCTGTTTGGAACCCCTTGCCAGAAGCCGGTTCCGGGAGGGTGACCCTGCCTCTGCAGGGCGGCATCCAGCCCAACCCTGCGCACTGTCTGGTCTACAAGGGGCCCTCAGCCAGCATGAGCTCCGAAGAGGTAAATTGTGATAAACATCTTAAGTATGATTCTTCTCCGGTGAACTTCTAGCAAGTTCATTCATTTTCAAAGCCAGAAGTTGACAAATATGTTTGTAGATGTTTCCTGAACAGAACGCTTTCATTTCTTGGGTATGCGCTTTAAAAGATGAGTGTAGTCTCCGAGTCATAGTCAGATGTAAGCCTGCTGAGGTTGGTTTTATTGTGCATCTTATCCCGGCTCACCTGCTGATCTCCTGGGCTGACGTGGTGGTCCTGTGTCTGATTTGCACACACTTTGCAATGAGCGCCCCTTCTGTGTGCAAACTTGGGTGCATTGGAAGATGG
Organism: Tarsius wallacei; assembly: GCA_963574415.1. Classification (NCBI taxonomy): domain Eukaryota; kingdom Metazoa; phylum Chordata; class Mammalia; order Primates; family Tarsiidae; genus Tarsius; species Tarsius wallacei. The sequence goes on from CAUYQG010187878.1 coordinate 14,403, forward strand.
GCCTCCTGTGACCTTTGCCAGTGAATTTTGTAATGGAATGGGTGCCATGGTGGGAGCCGGGTGGTCTGGCTTCCAGCCTGCTCATTGTTGTGACTTGTCACTAACTCCTGCGGAACCTCAGCTGTGTGTACAGGGGTAGGAACACAACAAAGAGTTTCAGGTTGTTAAAAGAACCTTTCTGAAGTGAAACATCCTCTGAACCTCCATTTAGAAAGCAAGTAAAAGTAGGTTGGTGTGGGTGGAAGTGTGTGTGTGGGGTCCTCTGACCCCATTGGTGGCCCTGGAGGGTTGTGAGTAGTGACCCAGGGCACCACTGACATGGTGGGAAGCCCCCGCTCTGGCTGAAGCTGTTCCACCCCGACAGGCCACGACGTGGCAAGGTTTCTGTTTGGTTCTTCTACTCACATTCCTAAATTATGTCTGTTTCAGCAGCAAAACAGGAGCCTTTTAGTGTTTAGTTGTCTCATTTTTCTAAGGTAAAAGGACTGTTTGTGTTATTTCAGTGTGTCACATCTATGCTGACTCTAGCGACAAATATTATGTTGAGTGTTGTTATTTATGATTTGGATAATGCTTGGGGACCCGAGTAAGGGAACAGCTGATTGTGCAGCTTTTCTTATGATGAGGGATGGCTCTCATTATGGGACCATATTTTGCTGCATTCCCACCTGGTCTAGTTTGAGCCCTTATTATGAAATTGCCACTAGAAATCCTGCAACCCATTTCCATTTTCTCGCCTCTCCCTTTCCTCTCTCTCCCCTCACCTCTTCCCTCCCCACTCCCATTTGGATAGGCATACACGTAATTGTTTATTCTATTTACCTTTAAACTTACCATGTCACGACATTGCCTTCACTCTTCAAATATGAAAGCTATATTCAGGCATGAGTGTTTTGAAGGTTTAACTGTCTTAAGGGCATAGATGTATTCAATACCGCCGTTTTCCACAGGACCACCACTTCTAAATCAGGGTTTTTCAACCTCAACACTGTTGACATTTTGGTCAGATAATTCTTGGTGTGGGGCTGTCTTGTGCACTAGAGGATGTCTCTGGCCTCTATTCACTAGATGCCAATAGCATGCCCCAGCTGTGTCAGCTCAAAATGCCCACAGACATTCACTGCCAGATGTTTCTTGGGGGACAAAATTGTTCACAGTTGCGGACTGCTACTCCATACGGATATAATTAACTAAAACCATGAACTAATGCTGGTTGCAAACTCGACTTGCTCCCCTGCACTGTGAAAGCACTCCTGTTTCTGTGTTTCCTACATAGTAGTGCAGCACCTGTCAGGACATGCCAGCTGGACATCTAGATGTGCCTCCTCTCTGCCCCTGCCCCAGCTAAGTCATTATCTCATTCAGTCATTCATTCCTCCAGCCAGTAAAAATTATACTCTAAGAAAAAATCCCTGGTGCCATGGAATTGACAGTGAGTAGGAGTGGCAGATGTTAATCAAAGTAAAATAAAAATATAAAAATTCCATAATTTTTGGCTAAGTAGCTTTTAGGATTTATGTTGTTATGATCATTTCACTGTTACTTACTGTGAAATGAAGAAGTATGTATGTCATGATTGTGTTTCAACTCCTGTCTTTTTGCTTAGAGAAAATAATTGTCTCTTTTAAAAAAAATTTATATCTCCAAAGGCAGCCACTCTGAACTCTTAGCTGTGACTTATGGTATTTACTTTTGTTGTCTAAATAATATGCTTCTGCTGTTGTTTCTTAATCTATCAACTTTACACACTATATACTGAGTTCCAATAATGATAAATGAGAACTGTGACTTTGTTATACATTCCTGTCCATCGTTAAGGCATTCTGTCCTCCTGCTGCTTGGCCTTGGATTCAGGCACAGGTGCAAGAAACGTGTGGCACAGCAGGATTGGTTGGAGAATTGAAAAAAGGGCTTCAGGGAACTGGAAATACTAGAGAGATCACCAAGGGAGGAGTTTGGGAAGCAGCCCTGTAAAGTTGTTTACAAAACCTTGATTTCACCCCCTGAGTTGGGCAGGCATGGATTTGATACTAAATAGAATACCAAAGACTTTGAGAACTGAACTGTGGAATTGACTACTGCCCAAGCCCAGAGTTACCCTCTGGATGGAGCACATGCAAGAGAGATCCAAAGAGCACTGCATGGGTCTTGAAAATGGAACTGACATTGAAACCATGGCCCACAGGAGGCTGGTCAGAAACTGTGGCCTGAACCCAGCTGGGTTGATACCTGCCTAAACAAAAATGTCAACGTTCTTCATAGGCTTTAAATGAGGCTCAGAGTTTCATAATGTATGTTCAAGACGCTCATGATATGATCTAAAATTACTTGTCATACAGAGAACCTGGAAAATCTCAACTTGTAAGGAAAACACTTTTTAAATTTTTTATAACTTGATTTTATTATAGAGATGTGGGGTACAAGTCAGGATTAGGTACATGAGTAATCTATGTGCAGGTGAAGCTTGGGCCTTCAACTAGTCCTCACTTCCCCTGGTGTAGGACCAGGTATGCTTTGTGTTGTTACGTGCTCCCCACCTCCCTTCCCTGGCAGTGTCCTGCTACTTCCAATCCCTCCCTCGTGCTATTTTGGTTAATGTTCAGGTCCTTCTTATGAGTGAGAACATGTCAGTTCTTTGTTTCTGTGATAGATCACTAAGTATCATTGTCTCTAACTCCATCCAATTTGAGGAAAAGACATTTGACAGATACTAACACTGAGATGACACAAATGTTAGAATTATCAGACAAATATTTTAAGCAGCCATTATAAAAATGCTCTAGTAAATAAGAATAAACACTGGAAACAAATGGAAAGATGCAATATCTCAGCAAAGAGATGGAAGATACCTATAAAGAAGGATCAGATGGAAACTTTACAATTGAAAAGTAAAATAACCAAAATAAAAAGTCACTAGATGGACTAGTAGTAGCAGACAGGAGATGACAAAAGACAGAGTGAATTTGAAGCTAAATCAGTGGGTGCTTATTCAGTCTGAACAGCAGAGATAAAATGAGTAGAAGACAATGTGCAAAGCCTCAGTATTGACCTGTAGGACCAAATAAAAAAGGCCAACATCTGTGTCATCACTGTCCTGACAGGGGAGAGAGAATGGGTTACAAAAATATATATATTTTAAGAAACAATGGCTGAAAACTTCCCCAGTTTGGCAAAAGAAATAAACCTACAAATCCAAGAAGGTCAGTTAAGCCTATAGATAAATGCAAATGAATCCACACCCAGACACATCATAAGCAAACTGCTGAAAACTAAAGACAAAGACTTAAAAATAGCCATAGAGAAAAGATACATTACTTACAGAGAAACAGTAATTGGAGTGACTGTGGGTTCTTCATCAGAAACTATGGAGGCCAGAAGGAGAATGGAACAACATTTTTAAAGTGCCAACAGAGAGACCCCAGAACCCAAAATCCTGTATCCAGCAAAAGTCATATAGGAACAAAGGCCAGAAATAAAGATATTCTCAGATGAACTAAAACTAAGAGAATTCACTGGCAGCAATATTTTCTAAAAGAATTGCTAAAGGAATTTTTTTTCAGAGAAGAGAAATGATACCAGATAGAATTTGGGACATCAGGAATTAAGAAAGAACAACAGAAATGGTAAATATAATATTCTTCTCTTCTTATGTTCTTTAAAATACATTGTACGGTTAAAGCAAAATTTGTAACTGTCTGATGAAATTGTAAAGGTAGGTAGACATCATATGTAAGACAACTAATATGCAGGCAGAGGGCAAAGGGGTGATATGGCGATAGGGTTTCTGTATTCCACTTGAAGTAATAAAATGCAGATTCTGAGTAGACCATGAAAAGTTAGGTATATTTTAAACCCTAAGAGCAAGAACTAAGACAAAGATACAAAGAGATAGTTAGCAACTTTTACTACATGGATAAAATAGGATCATTGAAAAGAAGGTAGAAAAGGGGAGATAGGAACAAAAACCCGGAAGGAACAAATACAGGTATTCCTCATCTTATGTCACTTTTCTTATTGTGCTTCTTACTGTGTTTTTCACATATTGAAGAGTTATGACAATGCTGCATCCTGCAAGTCTATCAGCACCTTTTTTCCAGTAGCATGTGCTTACTTTGTGTCCCTATGTCACATTTTGATCATTCTTGTAATATTTCAAACTTATCATTATTATTGTATATATCATGGTGATCTGTGATCAATGATTTTTGATGTCACTATTGTAATTGTAATTGTTTAGGGGTGCCTCAAACCATGCCCATAAAATACACTGAACTTGGTTGATGAATATTGTGTATGTTCTGGCGGCTCCACTGACCAGCAGTTTTCTTTCTCCTTTTCTCTCTCTCTCCTTGGACATCACGATTCTCTGAGACATGACAATATTTAGATTAGGACATTTATTAACCCTACAATGACCTCTAAGTGTTAAAGTGAAAGGAAGAGTCACACGTCTGTCACTGAGAATCAAAACTAGACATGAATAAACATAGGGAAGCATGTCAAAAACTTGGACAGGCTGAAAGCTAGGCCTCTTGTGTCAAACAGCCAAGTTGCAAATGCAAAGGAAAAGTTCTTGAAGAAAATTAAAAGTGCTACTCCCATGGACACATAAATGATAAGAAAGTGAAACAGCCTTATTGTGGATACAGAGAAAGTCTGGGTAAAAGTGTCACCCAGCCCCAACATTCCCATAAGCCAAAACCTAATCCAGAGCCAGGCCCTGACTCTCTTCAATTCTGTGAAGGCTGCGAGAGGTGAGGAAACTGCAGAAGAAGTCTGAAACTGGCAGAGGTTGGTTCAGGAGGTTGAAGGAGAGAAACCAGTCTCCAGAACATCAAAATGCAAGGTGAAGCAGCAAATGCTGATCTGGAAACTGCAGCAAGTTTTCTAAAACATCTAGCTGAAATCACTGATGAAGGTGGCTACACTACCAAACCAGGCTTCTATTGGAAGAAGATGCCATCTAGGATTTTATAGCTAGAGGAAAGTCAATACCTGCCCTCAAACCTTCAAAGGACAGACTGATTCTCATTTTAGGGCCTAACTTAAAGCTGGTGACTTTAAGTTGAAATCGATGGTCATTTCCCATTTTGAAAATCCTAGAGCTCTTAAGAATTATGGTGAATCTATTCTGCTTGTTGTTCTCTGTAAATGAAACAACAAAGGCCGTACACAGCACTTCTGTTTACAGCATGGCTTACTGAATATTTTAAGCCTACTGTTGAGACCTGCTGCTCAGAAAAAAAAAAAGTTTTATTTCAAAATAAATACTGCTCATTGGCAATGTTTCTAGTCACCTAAGGGCTCTGATGGAGCTGAACAAGGAAATAAGTGTTGTTTTCATGCCTGCTAAGACAACATCCATTTTGTAGCCTATGGATCAAGGAGTAATTTCAAATTTCAAATTTTACTGTTTAAGAAATATGTTTTTATAAGGGTATAGGTGCCATAGATAGTGATTCTTCTGATGGATCCGAGCAAAGTAAATTGAAAACCTCCTGGTAATGATTCATCATTCTGGATGCTATTAAGAACATCCATGATTCAGGGGAGAAGGTCAAAATAGCAACAGTAGCAGGAGTTTGGAAGAAGTTGATTTCCAGTCCCATGGATGACTTTGAAGGTTCAAGACTTTAGTGGAGAAAGTAGGTGCAGGTGTGGTGGAAATACCAAGAGAAGTAGAAGTGGAGTCTGAAGATGTGGCTGAATTGCTATACTCTCATGATAGAACTTGGAATAGAGAGGAGTTGCTTCTTATGAATAAGCAAAGCAAAGAAAGTAGTTTCTTGAGATGGAATGTATCTCTGCCGAAAATGCTATGAACATTGTTAAAATGCTATGAACATTGTTAAAATGACAACAAAGAATTTGGAATATTACATAAAACTTTGCTAATAAAGCAGGAGCAAGGTTTGAGAGGATTGGCTCCCAGTTTTGTAAGAAATTCTATAAGTGAAATGCTATCAAACAGCATTTTATGCTACAGAGAGATCTTTGTGAGTCAGTCAATGTACAAACGTCATTGTTAGCGTATTTTAAGAAATTATCACAGCCTATCTAACCTTCAGCAACCACTACCCTGGTCAGTCAGCAGCTGTCAGTGTTGAGGCAAGACCCTCACCAGCAAAAAGATTATGACTTGCTGAAGCCTCAGATGATAGCATTTTTAAGCAATAAAGTATTTTTAAATTTAGGTTTGTACAGTACATTTTTTAGGCATAATGCTCAAACTTACAGATTACAATATGGTTTAAACTTTACTTTTAAAGGTACTAAGAAACCAAGAGAGTTGTGTGACCCACTTTATTGTGATATTTGCTTTATTGAGGCAGCCTGGAACTGAACCTGCAATATCTTTGAGTTATGCCTGTGGTTATATTAAATGTAAATAGTGTAAACACAACAATTTAAAGACAGGTTGTCAGACTTAGTGACAAAGTCTAACTATATAAGGCCTGTAAGAAATACACTTTAAATATAATGATATAGGTAAAGAGTTAAAAAATAAAAAACATTCCATGCAAATACTAATGAAAACTAGAGTGGCTGTATTAATATCAAAGTAGACTTCGGAACAAAGGAAATTTTCAAGAATTAAGAGAGATAGTACATAAGATAAAAGAGTCAGTCAAGAAGATATAGCAATCCTAAAAGTGTTCACATCTAACTTAGAGCTTCCAAATATATGAAGCAAAAACTGAACTGAAAGGAAAAATAGTCAAATCCACAATTATAGTTGGATACTCAACCCGCCTCTTGAAATAAACAAAGAAAAAGTAGGTAGAAAATCACCAAGAGTGTAGAAACTGAATATCATCATCAACCAACTGGATCTAAATGATATTTATAGAATATTCTACCTAACTATAGCAGAATACATATTCTTTACAAGTGCACATGGAACATTCACCAAGCTATATAATGTCCTGGGTCATAAAACAAACTTTAACTCTTTGTACCCAGATATTCCCTCTTGAATGTCCCCTCTCAGGGGACATAAAGAAATTGTTGGTAATTATACAGGATAAACTTATGCAGGTGCAAATTTTTCAAAAATGTATGTTTCCTTGAAGTTTTCCATTCAAAAATAATGAAAAACCTAATGTCCCATTTGAAATTTGTCAAGCTTCTGATTGATCAGTTGAGAAGTGGTTTTCAGGAATCATGAGTGTGTTCTTCCATAGTGATTTTGAACAACAGACTGGATAATACATTATATATTATTAATGTGGGAGGAAGAAAATGAAACTGCATTGTCTGCTCAAATAGAAAAACACCAGGTGAAAGACAAACAAATTACTATTGCCCAACAGGTATCAATAAACCTGCAGTGCATGTTGGTGACTGTTTCACATATTATCTCACATAGAAACATGTCATGTAAAATTTTGATTTTTTTATTTGTCATAAATGAGTTCCTCAACGTCCAAAATTCCATTATAAGCCAAATAGCATCACAATAAAATAATTGGTTTCAACACTATTCTATTTAATATGAAGTGATTTGATTTACTATTTCCTAAGAAAGTGTGGTCAAGTTGCTGGCAGGTGATCCATGAGATGTCTCCAAGTGCGAAGGGTAACAATTTTAAAAGAATTAAAATTATACAAGGTGCATTATTGGATTATAACATTATTTAAACTAAAAATCAATAACAGAGGTAACAAAAATTTACAAGTACTTAGATATCAAGAAATACATAAATGATTCATAAGTTAAAGGGGAATTGTCAAGAGAAAATAGAAAACATTTTGGACTTAACAAAAATGGAAATATAGCAAAATTTGTAGGATGCAGTTAAAGTATGTCCAGTTAGAAATGTATAGCATTAAGTGCTTGTATTTAAATCTTTAAAAAAGATTTTAAATCAATAGTCTGATCTTCTGCCTTTAGAAACTAGAAGAACAAAATAAACCTAAAGTAAGATGAAAGTCAGTAATAAAGACAGGAGCAGAAACCAATTGAAAACAGAAAATTAATAGATTAAAAATAAAAAATAGAGGTAACCCAGTGAAACAAAAAGTAGATTCTCTGAAAGGTCATTATAAAATTGAAGACTCTAGCAAGACTGGTAAAGAGAGAAGAGAGGACACCAGGTACTAATATTAGGAATGAAAGCAGGGATATCAGGAGAGACCACACAGGTATTAAAAGGATAATCAGGGGATACTATGAACAATTCTGTGCCATATATTTGACAGTTTAAATGAAATGGATAGATTAATATTGAGCCCCAAACTGCCAAAACTCACCCAGGATGGAGTAGATAACCTGAGTAGTCCTGTAACTAACAAAGAAATTGAATTCATATTTAAACCCTTTTGAAAAATAAATATTCAGGCTGCTAAACATTTAAAGAAGAAATAATACCAGTTTTATATAGCTTATTCCAGAAAATATAAGAGATGGGAACCATTTCCAGCTCATGTAATGATGCCAGCATTACCCAATGTCAAAACCAGAAAAAGACAACAACAAGAAAACAAAAACTATGGACCTATCTCCCTTACGAACATGGATGCAAAATACTCAACAAAGTATTAGCAAACTGAATCCAACAATATGCAACAAGATTATATACTATGACCAAATGGGGATTCATCCTAGGAATGCAAGCCTATTTTTATTTGAAAGTCAAATACATAATTCACTATAATAACAGCCTAAAGAAGGAAAACTATGATCCTAACAATTGATGCAGAAAAGCATTTGACAATATCCAGCATCTATTTATGGTAACAACTCCTAGCAAACTAACAATAGAAGAACTTCCTCAGCCTGATCAATGGTATCTACAAAACCCGATAGTTAAGACATACTTGATGGTGAAGACTGATTGCTTTCCCCATAGGATTAGGAACAAGTGAAAAATCGGCATCCTATTCAACGCTGGACCAGAAATTCTAGCCAGTGCAACAAGTCAAGAAAACAAAAGACATGCACACTGAAAGGGAGAAATAAAACTGTAGTTATTTGCAGACCAAATGATTGTGTAAAAGATCCCAAAAAACCTTCCTAGAAAGAATGTGAGTTTAGTGAGGTTGAAGGATGACACAGGAGGTCAACACAAAAGCTCAATCATATTTCTCTATACTAGCAGTGAACAATTGGAAAACAAAATATAAAAAAAGCACAAAGCCCTACCCTCAGGGATCTCTAATAGAATATGTATAGGATCTATCTGCTGAAAGCTATGAAACTTTTGTTTTGCTGGATGTCATTGTGGTTCCTCTTAGGTGAAATCACAGAAGATCTAAATAAATGGAGAGATATAACATCTTTCTGTATTGGAAGACTCAACATAGTAAAGATGTCACTTCTTTCCAAAATTGATCTATAGATTTTGTGCAGTTTCAATCAAAATCCATCCCAGCAGGATTTTTTTTTTTTTGTAGATATGGACAAACTGATTCTAAAAGTTATATGGAAAGGCAAAGTAGTTAGAAGTATTAATACAGTTTTGAAAAACAACCGTAAAGTTGGAGGAATCATAGTACACAATTTTGAAGCCTATTATAAAGCTACGTTAGTCAATGTAGAGTGCAATTCTATTGGTCAAGGAATTGGCACATAGATTAATGGGATAAAATAGAGTCCAGAAATAAGCCACCGTTTAGAAGTGCCTTATACAATTAAATAGACACATACCATATGACCCAGCAGTCCTGCTCTTGCCTCCAAGAAATGAAAGCTTGTGTTTACCCAGAAATCTGTATGTTGTTGTTTATAGCAGCTCTGCTTACAATCACCCAAACTGGAAACAACCCAAAGTTTAAAAATGGTTGGATGGAAAATAAACTGTGCTATATCCTACCATAGAATGTTACTCAGTAATAAAAAGGAATGAGCTATTGGTACGTATGCTACAACTTGAATGAATCTTATCAGCATTATGTTAAATGAAAGCAATCAGTCTCAGAAGTTATGTATCATGATTCTATTCACATGACATTTTCAAAAGACTAAGCTATAGTGCTGGAAAGGCTGTCAGTGATTGCTGGGTTGGGTAGGGTAGAATTGTGGCTGTGCGGGGCGGAGTTTCAGGTGAGGGAGCTGGTCTGCATCCTGATTGTGGTGCTGGTTACATGAATCCACATACATGTCAAAACCCTTAATAAGCAAAGTCACATTTGCATCAGTAATTAAAAAAAATTCAAAACTGGAGAGAGATTGTGATTTCTACCTTACTGGTAAGGGTCTTTCCTTGATAATATGGTCTCCAGGGTTTTCAATGCCACAGCTGGTTGTTTTCTGCTCAAAAAACAACCTAATTATAACCTAAGACCATGTGGCTTCAGAAGTGGTTTCACTTAGACTTTGTTGTAGGGCTGAGTGTATCGGGCTTAAGTTTTTCTAACGAAAGAGTGCTGATGAAGGGAGTGGCCCATTGCTCTCGTTGTGGTCCATTGCAGGTGAAACAGGTGGAGGCGGGAACAGTCCAGTTCCAGTTCTCACTGGGCTCTGAAGAACACCTGGACACATCCACAGCACGTGTCAGTGGCCCCAAGGTGGAGTGGCGATCTGCCAGGAAACCACCCACATCTCCTTCAAGTAAGTGTTTCCAGAGAGCTGGCTTGACAAGTATATAGTATTACTTCCATCTGCTCCCAAAGAGCAAGACTTCGTCCAGTACAGTAATCATCATACTTGTAAGATAGATGCCACAGGTTGCTTTGATTTAAATCAGTTAGTTGAGTTTTTGCTTAACACAGAGGTGTAGAATTGGACAGTGGTGGAGCGTGGCCCAGCAGCTTGTCCCCTGTGCTCCCTAACCAAGCACCTGTGGGTGGTTCTGTCAGTGACACACATCACTGGCATAAAGTACACATCCTGTGGGTGCCCTGCAAATGTGGGGCCTGAGAATGAGAGAGGGCTGGAAGCCATGGGTTGCCAGCTTGATTGTGCACTGTTAACGTAGCCATCTCTCTACTCACCTTGAAGCACTGTCCCAGAGTTGGGAATCTGTGATCTTAGCATGTGGCTTTAGGAGGGGGTGTCATAATTGGCTGCGAGCACACAGGCTGCCAGTAGAGGTAGAGTTCTGGTCCTGTAGGTGGTGGTGACAAGTCTATGCACATACAGGTGATTAAAGAGCTCTTGCTGGTTGTCAGTTGAGTATTTGGTTGGCCAGTACCCTGTGCTCTTGGTTTAGTCCCCATGTCCTGACTGAGAATTCCATCTGCGGTGATGTGAGAGGCAGAAGATACAAGGGGTCTTTGAAGAGTCCACCCTGCTTGAGCACTGAGCCTTGACTCTAGGCTTCTGGAGATCTCGCCAGCCGAAAATTCTGGGGTCCCTAGATCACAGGTGGTTCCTGTCTTCTTCCTACATGTTCTGCATGGGAAGACAGGGAGTGAACACACATGTAAGCCTGTGGGAGCTTCCTGGTCCTCCATCCCCACGATGGCTTTCCTCTAGCCGATGCTGCCCAGGTGTCCAGGGAGGACTTGCTTTCCTTGCTTGGCTGTGACTCCTGAGTGCTGGTGCAAAGGTGCTGGTGACTGAGTCACTTGGGAGTGAGGAGTGAGTTTCGTTATGAGTTGAGAATCTAGTTTATGGAAATTGGTCTTGCTGAAGTTAATTTTGCAGTTGGTGGGAGCAGCACACGTATTCCTTTGGCCTAGAGCTTGATATGCTGACCTCCATTTTCATGGTCTTTCAGAATTTTCTGAGATACCTAAAAATGCTCAGTTACCAAAACTTAATAATTGATTTCTTTGGGACAAACTACATCATCAAGTATTTTCCTTTTTTTTCCAAATGCATTGCATTTGATGATTTTAACTGTTTTGTTCTTTCAGCTTTTGAATTTTATGCTTACCAGATTGTTCTCAGGATTTCTATTTACCTCCAATGTGTACATTAATAATCTCATCTTATGTAAATGGCACTGAAGTGTACAGCACCCCTTGTACTTGAAATGTTGCCAGAATGTCTGTTAGAATCCCTCACAGTGGTGGGTGGTAGGCATGTATTTTTTGTCAGAGGATAAATTTCCAGCTTCATTTGGTAAAGTTGAATGCATTGAAGGCATAGGACATATAATTTAAAATATTAAACAAGGGGTCAAATTTATTTCCAGCCCATTCTTTGTTTTAAATCTAGTATTTTTCCTTCTTTGACATATATTCATAGTTATACTGAAAAAATAAAACAAATATCAACCTTTAATAATCATAAAGAGAGAGATAGGATCCTAGGTTGTAAATTTGGTATATTTTATAATTAGCTGTAAATATGATTACAGTCATTCCTTTTTTAAAGAGAAACTGATCTAGAATACAGTAGAATACAGTCATTCCTTGATATCCATGGGGGATGGGTACCAGGACCTTCGGAGGATACCAAAATCCACAGTTGCTGAAGTCCCTTACGTAAAATGGTGCAGTATTTGCATATAACGTATGCACATCCTCCTGTATATTTTAAATCATTTCTAGATTACTTATAATACCTCACACAGTGTAAATGCTATGTAAATATTTGGTATATGGTATTATTTATGGAGTAATGACAAGAAAAAGTCTGTGCATGTTCAGTATAGACACAACCATTTTTTTTTCCCCAAATACTTTTGATCTATGACAGGTTGAGTCCACGGATTTGGAACCCACAGATACGGAGGGCTGACTTTGCTCTGGCTTTTGATTAGGTTGCTTAAATGGACAGTACTAATAGGTCATAAAAATAACTTGCCCATGTATATAAATAACTGAATAGAGTATTTCCTTAGAGAATGAAACTGTACAGTTAGCTTTAAGGGAAAAATGTGATTACTTTTTCTGGAAAGGAATTTTCAAATGTTAAAATATGATACGGTTATAGCATGGGGGACAAGCAGCTAGTTATGTTTGAACACTTTGAATCAAATTCACTGTAGACTCTGATGGGCTGATCTTGTTGTTGGGCTTCTTCTGGGCTGGGTCCGTTGTAGACTTTGTCTGTGGGCTTTGGTTTTACTTCCCTAGTTGCCCTGTGTTCATGAGGGCATTGGGGGAGATTTAAAAACTGATCTGCTGCCACCTCCACTTTCCCTGAATTGTCTTTAACTGATTTTTTTGCTTGGGGTTCATTGAGCCTAGATCTCTGGATTCATAGTTTTCATCACATTTGGAAGATTTCTGGTCATTATTTCCTCAAACTTTGTCTTGTCATTCTGTCTCATCCCTTTGTTTGGGGGCCCCAATTACACATATGGTAGGCTGCTAGAAGTTGTCTCACGGCTTGCTGATGTTCTTTTCACTTTATAGCATGTATATTATTTTATTTATAATGGTTTTTTTCTGTGTTTCATTGTAGATAGTTTCTATGGCTATATTTTCAAATTCACTCGTCTTTTCTTCTGCAGGGTCTGATCTGCCATTAATCCCATTCAGTGTATTTTTCATCTCAGATGTTGTAATTTTGATCTCTAGAAGTTCTAATTGGGTTTATTTTATGTCTTTCATATCTTGATTTAACATGTTCGATTTTCTCTAGCTTTTTGGACATATATGCCATTATAGCTATTTTAATATTGTTGTTTGCTAATTCTGATATCTTTGTTGGTCCTGGATCAGTTTTGACTGATTGATTTTTGTCCTAATTTGGGTTGTACTTTTCTGTCTCTTTGCATGTCTGATTATTTTTGACTGGATTCCGGATACTGGGAATTTTCTTTTATTGAGTACTGATTATTCTTGAATTTGATAAATATTCTTAAACTTTGAAAATTGTTCTTGCTCTTCAGATTTGTTAGATGGGACTAGATCAACATTTCATCTAGGACTGGTTTCTCCCCACTGAGATGACAAAACCTTGCCCAGTGTCCCATAAATAATGAAGTTTCCCAGTTGGCTGGAAGGAATGGGCACTGTGTCTGGTCCGTGAACACCCGGTACTGTTGCCTGTAATCCTTTTTGGTGGCTCTATGTCCAGCCTTGGGTGGTTTCCAGGTCAGCACTCTACTGAATGCTAGAGGGAGACGCTCTGTAAATGATCAGTTTTCTCTCTGTGTGACTCACCCTGTCTGGTACACACTCACTGACCACAGTAAGTTGGGATCATCGAAGGGCTCTTCTCTTTTTTTTCCTGTCCCTCAGGATCACTCTCCTTTGTTGCCTGAAGTGAACTGTCTTACAAATTATTGTTTTAAATATTGTGTGTGTGTGTGTGTGTGTGTGTGTGTGTTTTAATTTGTTTCTGTGCTTCATTGTAGATAGTTTCATTGTAGGTGGAGGGTAAGTCTGGTCACTGTTACTCCTTCTTGACCAGAGGTAGAAGTCTCAGATGGTTGTAATGGTTTCCAGACTATTGAAACCATCCACCCCCAGGGCTGATACTCCTGTGGTTTAGAAGCATTTCCTATCTGTGTGTGCTGTGTGCGATTTACTAGCCACACCATGTGATTTCATGACTTTGAGTATTGGCTCATGCTTTCTGCCTGAACTGTATATATTTTTTCTGTGCACTGCATTTATTTTGTTTTAAGATATATTCTTTTCTTAAATTAAAAAATACATAAGAATAGCCAAGGCAATTTTTAAGAAGAAGGGAGACTTCACCTTTCTTAATTTTCAGACTTACCTTGAAGTTGTAGTATCCAGAACAGTGTGGCATGGGTACAGAGACAGATAAGTAGATGATAGGGTGAAATGTAAAGTAACATATGACAACTTATAGATGAGGAATGTATTTGTTTCCTATTGATGCTATAAGGAATTACCACATACTTAGGGACTTAAAAAAACAGAACTTATTATCTTAGAATTCTGGAGGAGGCCAGAAGTCTAAAATGGGTCTCGCAGGCTTAAGTCCAAGTCTTAGCAGGGCCATGCTCCTTTTGGAGGCTCTAGGGGAGAATCCACTTCCTTGTGTTTTCCAGCTTCTAGAGGCTGCCTGCATCCTGTGGCCTCTTTCTCCATCCTCAAAGGCGGCACTAGAGCGTCTTCAAATCTCTCCCTGACTCTGACCCTCCTGCCTATCTACATTGGACCAACCCAGATAATCCAGAATAATCTCCTCATCTCAGGGTCAGTTGATTAGCAACCATAATAATTCCCTTGGCAACTAACATTTATGGGTTCTGGGGATTGGAATGTGGGTATCTTTGGGGGTGGTGAACAATTGTTCTGCCTACCACAAGGAGTATGGGCAGACCAGTCAGTAAATGGAGTGCCGGAATTGCTTGTCCATACAGAAAATACAAAATTCAATTCTAATTTTATGTCATGTTCTAAAATAAATTCCAGATGAACTGAAAGCCAAAACTTTAGAAATTTTAGAATTAGAAGATTAGAAAGATGATTGCAAAGAGAGCTTCTCCAAATCAATAAAAACATAGGTAATCACGAGGAAAGAAAGATGGCCAAAGGATGTGGAGAGGGAATTTGAAGAGATGGAGCCAGAATGACCAAGCAATATGAAAAAGTGCTCAGTTTCATGAGTAATCAGGAAAATGCAAAATAAAACAAGAGATCATTTTACTCCTCTTATATTGGGAAAATCTAGCATCTGGCAACACGAAGGTTAATGAGGATGTGGTTCAAAGGAGACTCTGCTCTGTGGGAGGAATGTGGTGAGGATAGCCCATTTGGAGAGCAATTTTGTAAATATGTAGTTAGTATCCTACAACCCAGAAATGCTACTTCTGGGCGCCTGACAGAGAACAGCTGTGCATGAGGCTGTGCATGACAACACTTCTTACTCGTTAAAATCCAAAACAATCTACCTGCTTCCCACTTGGTCAGTGGATAAATAAGCTGATTTAGTTGGGTACTGGGATGCTGTATACCATTTAAATGGATGTAATAGATCTATACATATTATTATGGATAAACCTTCCAACATTATGTTGAGTGAAACAAATTCTGAAAGGAAATGAACATTAATGGTAGCATGTAAGTAACTTTCAAAGCAATTGCATATATTGTTTATGAATGCACACTCAACTAATGGAATATTAGAGCAGTTACTTAATGTTTCTGTCCCTCAGTTTCCTCAGCTGTAAAATGGGATGGTTTAAAGACCTAAATATGAAAAACAAAAACTTGTGAAATCTTAGAAAAACATTTGGAGGGAAAAAATACATATGTGTATACATATATATATTTTTGAGTCGGGGTCACTGCCCAGGCTAGAATGTAGTGGCATGATCATGGCTCACCACAGCCTCAATCACTGCAGCCTTTTGAGTAGCTGAGACTTCAGGTGTACGCTACCACATCCAGCTAATGTTTTGATTTTTTTTTGTAGAGATGATTATTTTGCTGTGTTGCTCAGACCTAAGCAATCCTCCTGCCTCAGCCTCCCGAAGTGCTGGGATTACAGGCATGAGCCACTGTGCCCGGCCAGAGAATATTTTTATGACTGGAGATTTGGAAGTCTTTCTTAAACAAGATAGACAAAGCATAAACCAAAAACGAGAAGTTTGAGAAATGTGATTATATTAAAATATGAAACTTTTGTAGGAGAAAAGACTAAAAGTTAGAAGACAGACCTCTGATGAAAGATATTTGTAATACATATGGCCATTAAAAATTGGTTGAAAGAATTAGATTTAGAAGATTAGAAAGAAGAAAGATTACAAAGCAAACTCCTCCAAATCAATAAGAAGTAGATAAACAGCAGAAAAGAAAAATGGGTAGAGAGATCAGAGGGCCGTGGCAAGGATTAACTGAGTAAAGATGTGTTCTGGTGCTCAGGACAGCCTGGCGTGGATGGACACTTAGCAATTTTGCTTGGTGATCATTCATGTTACGATCCTGCTATGGCTGTTGTCATTCTCGTTGACAGCACTGGTGGGAGGCGACCACATCCACATACCCCTTTCAACCGCGGGCTTAAACACAGTCAGAAATCTTACCGGAAGCATGGCAGCTTCCAGGGCAGGAGCAGCCGCAGCAGCTCATGTCATCATGTTTCTCTTGCCCCTAGGGCCTTTGATGGGTGAAAACAGCTGCCCTGACAGCGTCCAGGAAGGCAGGTCATCACTGGGTCCTGAAAGCTCAGTGCTGGCCGCACGCCTCCCATTTTATAGGCGCCATTCTGCATGCACTTCTGGCATGTTGACGCAGATGGGATTTGCTCAGGTGCTGCTCTTTCTCTCCTTCTCTCAACCATTCATCAAACACTTCCTGGGAGTGTGTTGTGCCGGGTGTTTGGTCAGGCTCCTGTCCTCAGGGAGCAGTAAAAAGGGATAGTAAGCAAATTCCCAATGATGTAGGTAGCAGGAAGAGGACTGTAGCCCTCTGGTGTGTGGGATGTTGATGGTGGGAAAAGTGGGGTTGGGGGGGAGGAAGCCATGGGAACTCGCTGTACCTTCTGAACCTAAAAAGCTGCTCTAAGAACTAAAGTATTAAAAAACAAAAGGCACAAAGTAAGATGGAGAGAGAGGGTGATGGGATCCTTGTATCTATGCCGTCTTGATTTGATTAACTTGTGTTTAGGGTTTCTGCTTCTGTAACTGAGGCTCCTCTATGACTAGAGGTCAGCAAACTTTTCCTGTAAAGGTCAAATGGTAAACATTTTAGACTCTGTGGGCCAGATAGTCTCTGTCACAGCTACTCATCCTTTCTGGTGTCTGCTGAAAGCCATAGGTGATGTGTCTGTCCAATAAAACTCTGCTGACAAGCACAGATTGCAGGCTGAATCTGGGTCATAGTTTGCAGGCCCCTGATCTGTAACTTTCTTTTTTGTCATGTCTTTATTAGGAGGAAGTGGTCCATCTTTTTCTGTGCTTTCAAATAGTTTAAACAAAAGGCAAGACCTGTTTCTTGAAGGTCTGATAAAACTTCCCTGTGAAATCACCAGGAATCTGATGCCATTTGAAGGGATTTTTTGACAATTAAAATTTTTTTTGATGGTTATAGGTCTATTTCAGTTTTCAGCCTCATCTTGCATTAAGTTTTGGGGTATATATCCTCTAAAAAAATGGACAGCTTCATTTGATTTACAAAGATGGTGGGATAAAGTAATATCCAACCTAAACATTCTAATTTGGATCTATGATTAGGTTTCCTTTCTCATTCCTGATATTTTAGGGAGACTCTCTTTTTTGGTCTGGCTTATTAGAGGTTTGTGTATTTCATTAGTCTCTTCAAAGAATCAGCTATTGACTTTACTTACTGGTTCTTTAGTTCTTTATTTTTAGAATTCTAATTTTATCTTTCATTTTAATTAATTTAATTTTATATGCTTTTATCTTTATTAATTCTATTCTTTTAATTTCTTCGAGTTTTAGGAAAGCTGAATGCTTATTTTATTTTCCTGTGTCTCATTTAATAGTAAAAACAGTTAAGGTTCTCAGTTTTCTTCCAAGTACATCTTAGACCCGATTTCATAGGTTTTGATTTGTAGTTATTTCCTACATTGTGGGCTTCCGTTTTTACTTCCTTTTTTACCTGGAATTTAGAAGTGTTTTAAAATATTCCCACATTAAATAATATGTATCTGTTAAACTCTTCCTGCCCTTTTTTTTTTTTTTTTTTTAAAGTCAGAGTCTCACTCTGTCCCCCAGGCTCTGGAGTGCAGTGGCATGCTCACAGCCACCCTAGCATTGACCTGCTGGAATCAGGTGATCCTTCTGCCTCAGCCTTCCAAGTAGCTGGAATTACAGGTACACACTACCACGACCATCTAATTTTTTGATTTATTGTAGAGACAAGGTCTCACTAAGTTGCCTGGACTGGTCTCGAACACTTGGGCTCAGGCAATCCTGTCGACTTGGCCTCCCCAAGTGCTGGGATTACAGGCTAAGCCACCATGCCTGGCCTCTTCTTGCCCTTTCTTACAGAAGCTTCTCATCTGTAAAACTCAGCTGAGGGGCTTGCACCCCCAACGTGTGTAGACACTGCTGTTCAACCACAAGTCATGTGTCATCTATATTCCTTTCTCTGGGGGGGGCCCGCCCCCCCCCCCCCGGCCGGCCAGGGTTGGTTGAGTTGTAATTTGTTAGTTAAAAAAAGAAAATAAAATAGGGAAATAAAAAAAATTAAATAATATGTATCTGTTAAACTCTTCCTGCCCTTTTTTTTTTTTTTTTTTAAAGTCCGAGTCTCACTCTTGTTGTCTGTCTGTTGCATTGGTGGTGGCTCCACTCAACCGGGTGACAGGTGCTTGTCTGGCTTGCATACTGC
>CAUYQG010187883.1:0-10758 GCA_963574415.1 Tarsius wallacei
CCAGCTACTTGGAAGGCTGAGGCGGAAGGATCGCCGGAGCCCAGCAGGTCGAGGCTGCGGTGGCCGGGAGCGGCCACTGCACTCCAGTCTGGGCGACAGAGTGAGACTCCAACTCAAAAAAAAAAAAAAAAAAAAAAATCAAAAACAAAACCAACAAAAAACACACTAAATTCTTAGAGTCAAATGTAACTAACTCTTATTTTATACCAAAAACTTAAACTCAGGGAGTTCAAATTATTATCTAAGGAAATATTAATGCAATAAATATCAGATGCCTTCCAGAACTGTAAAGTATCAAAAAATTACTCTTGAACAGAACTTGTGAATATTACAAATATTAAAATTATAAATTTTTATTTAAAAACAGTATTTCTAGGTAAACCTAAAACTTACTTTGAAACAATTAAAGCATTTAACTGCTCAAAATTTTATCCCTTATGTTGGTAGGATAGACTAACTTGAGTCTTTTTTTACTTCTCTGTTGCTATACGCATTTCAAACAAGTTAAAAGTTAGTAAGTCAATGACAAGGAATATAAAGAATGAATAATCAAGTAAAAACTTAAATTCATCCTCTAAAATTAAAAAACTAATTTATCAGTAATATGAAAATAAAAGTTAAGAGAACAAGTAACATTCAAAACAAAATCTGCTGCAACCTATCAAAAGTGGGCCATTAATTTCTCTCCTGTTCCCAAGAGAGCAACATCTCCAAATATTTTACAATGACACAAATGTTTCCTTTGGCCTTCACAATAGCACACATACAAAATAAGAAAAATAGACACAAATGTGTATTTCTCTGCTAAAAAATAATCACTACCTTGTTTTCAACTGTCACCATTTTCAAACTTTAATTTAATAATAATTTAATTATCATTTTGATTTCTAACAAACTACAACCTTATATTTAAAAACTATGGGGGTCAACAAAGTGAGATGGGATATCACCAACAGTCTCACCACAATAACACTGCATTCTGATACCATAATTATGTATCTTTTCATTTGTTATATCTTTCCATGAACAACTGCATATTTTCCATAAACAATTATTTCTGCGTATTATATTTGAGACAAGCCATAATTTACTTAACCAATTTTCTACTTAAGAGAATTTAGATGGCTTCCAATTTTTCCCACAGAAAGTACAATGGGATATTTTCTTCTGCATATAGCTTTTTGCTACTTGAATAACAACCTAATACAGTTACAAGTCACTTAATGATGGGATATGTTCTGAGAAAAGTGTCATTAGGCTATTTTGTTGTGTGAACATTACTGAGTATATACGCACACAAATCTAACTGATACAGTCTACTATACACCTAGGCTATATGGTATAACCTATTGCTGCTCCTAGTCTACAAACCTGTATAGTATGTTACTGTACTGAATACTGTAGGCAACTGTAACACAAGGGAAAGTATTTGTGTGTCTAAACACAGAAAAGGTAAAGTAAAAATATGGTATTATAATCTTAAAGGACTACAGTCATATCCAAGGTTCTCTGTTGATGGACATGTCATTATGCAGAAAACATGACATGCTATTTTCAGTATATTACTGCCCATATCTTTATACTACAATAAAAGATTAGGCAGGCTCAGATTCATTCATTCAATCATTACTATTCATCTTTGCCCTTTGTTCTTCTTTTGCTAACCATTCACTTCATTAAAAAAAGGTGACTACCTATCCACCCATGCTTATCCATACACCCTCCCAAATGTTTGTTTCCATGCTGTTCCTTGTGGTGGTTTGCTTTCCTGAATGTAATAAGCATTTTTTCCATATTCTTTTTTTTTTTCTTTTTGAGTTGGAGTCTCACTCTGCCACCCAGGCTGGAGGGCAGTGGCACGCTCTCAGCCACCGCAGCATTGACTTGCTGGGCTCAGGTGATCCTTCCGCCTCATCCTTCCAAGTAACTGGAACTACAGGCATGCGCCACCAGACCCAGCTAATTTTTTGATTTACTGTAGAGATAAGGCCTCGCCAAGTTGCCCAGGCTGGTCTCGAACACAAGGGCTCAGGCAATACTCTCACCTCGGCCTCCCAAAGTGCTGAGACTACAGGCATGAGCCACCTCTAAGCCAACTTATAACTCATGAAGTAACGATATCCTTTCAGACAATTTTTAACTAAATTCAGTTTTAACAAGTAAGATGTGTGCATGACATGCAAAATTCACTTAGTTAAGCTTTTTATGTACAGTAATTTGGTAAGGACCTAAAACCAGGGATATTAACTCAGCATTCAAAATAAACATAGTTGTATCTATGTAACTATAAACATAGTTATGTAAACATAGTTAAATCTAAACACAGTTTGAAAAGATTACAGTGCCAATTAAACACTATTTACTAACCCTCCTTTAAAAACGCTAATTGAGCCGGGCTCGGTGGCTCAGCCTGTAATCCCGCGCCTTGGGAGGCTGAGGTGAGTGGATTGCCTGAGCCCCGGGTTCGAGACCCGCCTGGGCAACTTGGTGAGACCTCATCTCCACAATTAAAAAAAAAAAAAAAATTTAGCTGGGCGTGGTAGCGCGTGCCTGTAATTCCAGCTACTTGGAAGGCTGAGGTGGAAGGATCACCGGAGCCCAGAAGGTCAAGGCTGCGGTGGCCGGGAGCGGCCACTGCACTCCACTCAGGGTGAGAGTGAGACTCCAACTCAAAAATAAACAATAAAATAAAATAAATAAAAACGCTAATTGTTCACAACTAAATTAGTACAAATTGTCAGCCAAGTCAAAGATTATTTTCCATTCCACAGTAACTAAATGAAATGCTAAATCGCTACAATTATATAGATATGCCAAACAACATTCCAAGCCAAGTGTCATCACTTACTCCTATATTACTAACACCCAGAACAAATGAAATACATAAAACTCTTGACTAAATAAACCTTTACATCCTATATTAGATTACAAAGGCAATGAATAAGACAGGGTAAGCATATAATGTTTTTACTTCAACATATTTATTCTAAACTAGTAGACCATTCAAAACAAGGGCAACTTTATTTATGCTCAAGTGTACAATTTACCTGCAAATCCAGTCAATTTTAAAGACACCGCCCAGCATTTTAGCACTCATTCCTGCTGGAAGCACCCAGTGTATAGGCGAGCCTCCATGATGCGATTCTGAAGAAAGTCTTGCAAACCCTGGGAGAATCATATCACAGCATAATTTGTGGATGCTAATGTAACCAATGTTTTTATATGTTCAAATTGCTTTTCTTCTTACCTTGAAATTTTCCACTCTCTCTGACAGAAAATATTAAGATAACGCTTCTTGCAGATCTGAACGCAACATTTAATTTCTTCTCATTTACAGGGAGTGTGGACCATACACCCTACCCCAAAAAAACATATAAAGACCATAAATTAAAATTAACTACAAATCTTGCATGTTTCCAGTTCTATCTGCAAAAAAGCAAGCTACAGATTTTTGTGTGTTTTAAACTAACTATAATGAAGAAAGGTCTTATTCATCAGCTGTTAAAATAATGTAATAATTTATAAAAATCCCAGGAAAAATATGGAGAAAATTATTAATTTTATGAAATTATTAATGCAACTGTAAACATATGAGGGGGTTTCAAACCTTATGGGCTAGAATTCTATATAATCAAACCCAGTTCCTACAATTATTTTAATATCACAACCATTTATTGTGGTAAATGCATGCTATTTGACAGTAATCTGTAATGTACACATTTGTCTTCCTAAAAAACTATGCTTAATCAAATAGTGAAATTATTGGTTAGTAAATCCACAAGTGAGTAATTTGTTAAGATTCTAGCATTTTTATATTTAAGTTCATTTTTCAAGGCAGTTTTTCTATTTAAGTTCCAACTTATATGTAAAAATGAACAGGTTTTACCTAGAGCTGGAACACATGTATTAATTTCTGAAGCATTTTAATTTTAGCCAATTCTTCACTCATACAAGATAAAGAGAAATGAAGTGATAGGGTAAGGCAGAAGCTCTGATTCAGCTCACACCAATCACTTCATACAAACTACATCTTATTCACACTAAGTGCTTACAGTTGTCCCTGGTCTCCCTGGGGAACTGCTTCCAGTACCCACACGAATACCAAAATCCACAGATGCTCAAGTCCCTGATATAAAATGGCAAAGTATTTGCATTTAACCTATGCACATCCTCCTATATACTTTAAATCTCTAGAAGAGCTAATACAATGTAAATGCTATGTAAATAATTGTTATATTGTGTTTTTTAAAGTTTGTATTTTTCCTCCCTAATATTTCAATCCATGGTTAGCTGAATTGAATGATATGGAGCCAGTGTATAAGGACACCCCAACTGTACCTCTACCTAAATCCACTTCAGCTGAAGAACAGAATAAGGCTATTCAGTGTATTGCTTCCTTCTGTTTTTAAAGTTTTATGGTAGAAATATAGAATATTAATATTGACAGACCCATTTCTAGGAAAATGTTTAACTTTAGTTTTAACCTTCTGAAAATCAGTTGAAACGTTACTCAATTTAAACCAAGAATAGCAAAATATAATAGCAGGTATAACATAACAAATGTGTTTTTGTAGCAAAAAACTACAAGAAAATTTGTATCGGCCAGGCTCAGTGGCTCAGCCTGTAATCCCAGCACTTTGGGAGGCCAAGGCAAGTGAACTGCCTGAGTTTGCGGGTTTGAGACTAGCCTGGGCAATTTGGAAAGACCTCGTCTCTACAATAAAAAAAAAAAAAAAAAATTAGCTGGGCATGGTAGTGCGCCTTTAATTCCGGCTGCTTGGAAGGCTAGGGGGACGGATCGCTGGAGCCCAGCAGGTCGAGG
Organism: Tarsius wallacei; assembly: GCA_963574415.1. NCBI lineage: Eukaryota > Metazoa > Chordata > Mammalia > Primates > Tarsiidae > Tarsius > Tarsius wallacei. Next base: position 4,823 of record CAUYQG010187883.1, read on the forward strand.
CTTGAGGCTGCGGTGGTTGTGAGTGTGTCACTGCACTCCAGCCTAGGCGACAGAGTGAGAGACACACATACATACATACATACATATACACACACACACACACACACACAGAGTGAGAGACACACATACATACACACACACACACACGAAAACTAGTATCACACAATATCCTACAGCAACTGGGCATATCTTTTTTGTAAAGTCTGAAGTGGGCCCTTAAGTTAATTCTTCCCTTTTCTTCTAAACCCCACTGATCTTAATTATAAATAATAAAACAAACTCTCCACAAAGGAATAATTTCTTTTCAAAAAAAAATGTCAAGATGTAAAACAAGTATCAACATAAAACAGAAATTGGTTAACTAAAGAAACTAAGTATTAGCACAATAAATTAGCAACTGAATAAGTGTAGAAACAAAAATCAACAGAAACAGAACTTTTACAGAATAAACTAGAGGGTGCTAAAAAATGTATACACATTTTAAGAAAGGAAAAAACTGTATTAAAATTGTAATACTCAATATATAACAATAACAAAAGAAGAATACAAGTCACGTTTGACTTCAATTACAAGAGGTGCTCAAAGTGGTAACAATCAGCATCCAGACATTTCTGATTATGGCAAACTAAATGTAATACATAAACAACATCTCTTAAAATGTGTATACATTCTTGGCACCTCTGGTATATAGTCTCCAACAATGACTATTCTGACTTCTAAAATCATCTTTAAAAAACAAACAAACAAAACTAGGTTGCCTACCTGACCAAAAACCAGATCTTTAGTGGCAACTGGGCTGTGGATCTTTAAAGCTTTATGAAAATCACAGTACCTAATGCTACTTAAAGTAATTCAAGTCCAACGTTCTCATTTAAAAATGTCAACAAAATGGATGCCAATACCTTAGCTTTGGCAAGAGACACATTCTCATGGTTGTTACTCTTTATGAGGAAAAATCTTGCATCCTGAAGGACATATTTGAGTTTACTGGTTTGATCTGAAAAACAGAAATCCAAATTGATTAGCCACAGACCACTATCACATAAAGGGGTGTAAATTGTACTAACTGAAATTAGCCCTCCACAACCCAGTTAAATTTTTAAAACTCAATGATCACCCAACTCAACCTGGAAAGTTAAGCCACGACATGTAATAAAGCAAAGCTAAAAGACAACCAGCATTTTGTAAGGTCAACCTAATCTAGTGATGTTCCAATATACCAAATTCATATTTAAAGTATGAAAATGACTACAAGTTTTATAGATTTTTACTCAGACTCACTCAAAGAGTAAAAACAGACCATTATGCTACTAAATATATACATACACATACACTCCCACCCCATTTTGTCCCAAAACTAAAATATCCTGAAATGTTTGGTATTGCTCTAAAAGGCGACAAGAAGTAGACACGAAGCATTCTATGTAAGATCACATTATTAGTACTTTGCTTAATGTAATATATCGGAACATCACTACATTAAAACCAACTATTAATGGAGAACCAATAAGGCAAAATAATGACTTTATGCAGCATGCAATGAAAACAATTTCAAATTTAAATGATACCTTTTCGGACAGCACGAACGGAAGATGATAATTTCTCATGCTTCTTTTCTGAACCTGTATTTAGCCAAAGTACATTTGTTCAGATTGAGCTTTAATAGAGATAAGACAAAATTTCTACAGTCTTGTCACATAAAATTCTCATTCAAGACAAATTATTCTTCCTGGCGCACCCACACACACAAAAAAATACTTCTCAATGTGTACGAGTGTTTTGCTTTTTGGGTTGTTTGAATTTTTTTTTAAAAAAAATATGTATTTGAACAGTTTCCCACTCAGAAAACTAGTCACTGAATCATCATCTTCCAAGAAAAAAAAAAAGTGAAAATTCCACTTAAGCAGTAACAGAATAGGATTAAAATAATAAGAAAAAGCTTACGTTTCCTCTAGAATTATTACACTGAACATGCCAAACATCAGTACTATTGAACATTAACAAACTCACACTAAACTACAGCTTCCACACACTTTCTAAAGCAGATTACATCATAATCAGTCTGATCCGATCACAAATAAAAAGACGAGAATACCTGCATATGACTCTGATGCAGAGCTTCCACTCCTATCAAAAACAATTGGAGATATGCCTCTAGCTCTCTTTCTTTCCTTCTTTTTCTCATCTAAAAAGAATCCAAACAAGAGTTTTAAAATATCACAATATAAAAACTAATACAAGTAATCAAATAAGACTGTGTCATTATGTGCCTAGTTTTTGTATGGCCCTTACATTAGTCTATGCTTATTTCTCTCCTGATCCCTCCATTTCCTCAGAAGGTGTTCTACTTTAAAGACACTCTTCAAAAACTAAGGACATCTTGTTTCTCTCAATTTCAAATAAAAACACACAGCAGTAACTAAAAACTCAGGTACTCTACTTAATGCTCTCTATATAAAGGTGGCCTTGAATTGTTTTCCAAGAAGAGGGAAAAAATCTACACACAAAAACAATTTTTCTTTCTATACTGTGACCTTTCTATGTACTAGGTAGCAAAGTACTATGTCCTTATTTTTGTTTCTATTGTAACTATTTTACCATTCTTCATCACAATTCCAACTTTGACACTATTTTAAGATGTAAGCCCCAAATCCCAAAGCTTTTCAATTGGAGGGGGGGAAAAAATATATATATATATATACACACACATATATATATACACACACACACACACACACACACATATATATATTATATATATACACACACACACACACATATATATATATATTCTCTCTCTCACACACACATAATAAAAAAGTGATTCTTTTCTGGTTGCCACTGCTTGATTTGGTGTCTTCAATTCCATTCTTCTTAACATTTCCTCCCTGGGTTACTGCTCTTATTTTTAAATTGAATTTAAAATTTATCCCTAGAATCTTAAGAAAAGTCTGTGTATTTCTATAAGAAGACTGGCAATCTTTAGTACAGAGAAGAGATTTGGATTATCTGTCTTATAAGAACCATTCCAAGGCTGCACATGATAGTTTACGCCTATAATCCCAGCATTTTGGGAGGCCAAGGTGAGAGGACTGATTGCCTGTACCTGTGGGTTCAAGACAAGCCCGGGCAACTTGGTGAGACCTCATCTCTACAATAAATAAAAAAATTAGCCAGGTCTGGGGGCACGTGCCTGTAGTTCCAGTTACTTGGAAGGCTGAGGTGGAAGGATCGCCTGAGCCCAGCAGGAAGAGGCTGTCGTGGCTGTGAGAATGCCACTGTACTCCAGTGTGGGCAACAGAGTCAGACTCTGACTCAAAAACTAAAATAAAATAAAATAAACACCATTCCAAGCTTAATACGGAATTTTATAAGCATATATGAAGACTTAAAAGTAGAATCAGGCTCTCCTGTCAGTTTATTACTATTTTAATTAACCATGATAAGCTCCCTTTTACGCTTCAACTAGGAAATATGAAAGAAAAAAATGTATCTATTTTTTGGAAATGGAAAGCTGGGGAGAAATAAAAAATCAATAATCAAGTATGCAATAATCCCACCATATAATGTCAGCTAACTATTTAAAGAACTTTAAATTATTTCCCTTCATCCTCAGAACAAGCTCATGAGATATTTTCATTTACAGATAAAGAAACCTCAGCTTAGAGGGGTGGTTAGGCAACCTGATCAGGTCCCACAGCTCGTAGGTGGCAGAACCTAGAACCAAAGGCAAGTCCTCAGGCTTGAGAGAATAAACCCTGAGATCTAACCTTATTGAGCAAATGGAAAGATGTTTTACTACTATTCTTAAAAGAGGATTCTAACTAGTTTCAGGGTTTTTATTTTTCATTATTTCTTTCACAAGTTCTGACATGTTTCATTTAATTCTTCCTCTATGGATATTTCCTTTCAGGAATCCAAGCAATGTAAATTAATCAAAACCGAGGACTGTTTAAAAAAAAGAGCATTTTATGTCCAAAGTACTAAAAAAAAGATCTCTGAGATAGCACAAGAAAAATAATAGAAGCAGAAGATCTTGTCCAACTATTTTTATATGCTAAACCTACATTACTATGAGAAATCTCCAAGGAATTTTCATCTTTTTTGTAAGAATAACTCCCACTGCTCTTAAAAGTTTATCGCCCCTCATCAACTCTTTCTCTCATGTCAGAAAACTATAAAAGTCAACTAATGAAGTTCTATTATTAGTGTGCTGCTTTTATAAAGAAGTTACTAAAAATTCTGAGGAAAGGTAAGGTAAAATAAACTAGAGTAAATTCATGACATGGAAACTCAACCATGATCCCTTGTATTTAAAAACTGACATTTCCTAATAGACGGGTTCCGAAACCACTGCATTTTACTTTCAAACATTATAAATAGAAACTGCTGTATGAAAAAAATTATTTCCTGCATATTTAGTACCTAAAGCATGTTCCACATTAGGGATTTCCCTTTAATAAGGAAAATAAGAATAACTGGTATCTCTTTTAGAACAATAAATTTCTTCTATTAATAGAGTTTTGACATCAAGATTTATTATAAAACTGTAGGCTAGCCGGGCTCGGTGGCTCAGCCTGTAATCCCGCGCCTTTGGGAAGCTGAGGTGAGTGGATTGCCTGAGCCCGCAGGTTCGAGACCCGCCTGGGCAACTTGGTGAGACCTCATCTCTACAATAAATCAAAAAATTAGCCGGGCGTGGTACCGTGCGCCTGTAGTTCCAGCTACTCGGAAGGCTGAGGCGGAAGGATCACCGGAGCCCAGCAGGTCGAGGCTGCGGTGGCCGGGAGCGGCCACTGCACTCCAGTCTGGGCGACTGACTGAGACTCCAACTCAAAAAAAAAACAAAAAACAAAACAAACTATAGGCTACAGCCAGGCACAGCGGCTCAGCTTATAATTCCAGCACTTTGGGAGGCCAAGTGAGAGGATTGTCTGAGCCCACGAGTTCAAGACCAGCCTGGCCAACTTGGCAAGACCTCATCTCTACAATAAATAAAAAAATAGCCAGGCGTGGTGGTGTGCGCCTGTAGTTCCAGCCACTTAGAAGACTGAAGTGGAAGGATCGCCTAAGCCCAGGAGGTCGATGCTGCGGTGGCCATAAGTGTGCCACTGCACTCCAGCCTGGACGACAGAGTGGAACTCCTACTCAAAAACAAAAACAAAAAACAAAACTTATAGGACGCTCTTCAATTTGAAATGTCTTCTACACAAAAATGAAGTATCATCAAGTATCTTGCTACAGTACTGACATAATCTAGGAGCCTGTTAAAAATGCAGATTATTTCAGGCCTTACTCACTTAAATAAGTCAATGTTTGATTTAACCACCACAAACATTCAAGTCTAAGAAATATTGTTCACAACAGAGATACCAAAAAGAAGATTCCTGTAACAAAATGTTCTTTCTTTCTATGGAGGTTTCATACATTCTCCATAATGAACGAACATTCAGGCCGAGCACGGTGGCTCAAGCCTGTAATCCCAGCACTTTGGGAGGCAAAGATGAGAGGATTGCCTTAGCTCAGGGGTTTGAGACCAGCCTGGGCAACTTGGCGAGAACTCATCTCTACAATAAATCAAAAAATTAGCTGGGCATGGTAGCGCATGCCTGTAGTTCCAGCTACTTGGAAGGCTGAGGCAGAAAGATCGCCTGAGTCCAGCAGGCCAAGGATGCAGTGGCTATGAACGTGCCACTGCATTCCAGCCTGGGCAACAGAGTGAGAGACTGACTCAAAAAGAATAATAATAAATGAACATTCAATACATATTGCCAATGCCATTTTTGTTCACTATTCATTATCATAACTTAGATACAGCCCATCAGTTTGGAAAAGCATGATGGGAGCACAAAATTAAAGCTTCCACAAGTTTTTACATCACATTCAACAATTCATATTCATCTACTCAGTTTAACTCTTTTTTTTTTTTTTTTTTT
>CAUYQG010187889.1:0-21893 GCA_963574415.1 Tarsius wallacei
CTGCTTCAAAAATAGTATAAAATTAATGTGTAAGGAAGCCCATTCTTTCATGTTAAATACTTAGGGTCGGGGGGAGAAAGGGGAAACCTTTTCTTAAAAATGAAAATAATTACTGCTATTTTAAAATTTCTTGATTATTGAGTGTGAGATCCTTCTAACATGATTTGAGAAACTGTACAAGTATAGGCAGTATTACATTTTTTTGTTTGTTTTGGGGGAAAATTGGTAGGTGTCTAATTACTGTTTACTTCGTTGTTATATTGCAGTAAAAGTTAAAAAAAAAAAAAAGAAAGAAAACATGATACTTGCTGGTGTTACTTTACCTCTACAAACCAATAGAGAGATTCATTTTAGTGTGATCAAAGGTACTTGTTGGAAAATGTGAGAAATATTGCATGAGAAAATATTTTTAAACTATACAATTCATGCAAATGTAAGGTATTATTGCCTATAAGCCTTATAATTCAGATTATATTATTTCAACTTTTATCAATTCCAGTGGTTGTGTATGAAAGTATTTTTACCTAGGAGAAATTGTTGAATATTTTCATAACTATGAACTTTCATTACAGAACACATATGAGTCATGATGTTTAGGGGACACCTGGACTCTGGGAAATGTTGACCACCACAGAGCAGCAGACTGATGCCTCTCTTGCCAAGCACCCAGCACCCAGTAAAGGCCTCTTTGAACACATAGAGACCAGAAAACAAGGCAGGAGTAGGAATCTGGGTGCCTCATTCCCCACCATGTGCCAGGCTTACACAGGAACTGAAGCCCTGCTCGGTGAATGACAGTGGATGAGTGTACCTAAGACACTGTGGGTTGCTTCACTCCCTTCCAGCTGTGCATGAGTACTTGGCCCAAGTAGAAGGAATTATGGTAAGGGAACAGTGGCAGGCAACTGGAACCCAAGTGGGACAGAAAAAATTGAAGAGCCTATACTAGGCCAGGAGCCATAAGCCTGGTTTCTGCCAGCAGAGCCTGGCTGGCACCCAGGCAGGGGAAGCACATCTGCAGAGTGAACCTCCCTGGTAACTGGCCCATCTCTCCAGCCAGTTCAGGAAGAATCACCTCCAAGCCCTGTGTGCCTACAGGGCAGATCCCCTTCCCCTATCACTATGGCAGGGAAATCACTCTTTTTGAAGAACATATTGTGGATTTGAACAGGGAGGAAGTGACATGAAAGACATTCAAAGTCTTTCTCAGTGAGTAGGCTTCTAGGCTACAAACTACAGACAAGAGATGGGGAACTCATCCCTCCTCCCATTCTCAGCAGAGTGCTAGGAGCAGGAACTGCTATAGCTGAGAAATCTGCAAAGGGTGGAGCAAGGAACAGAAATGAATGCCTCTCCCTCTCTCACTGAGTAACCTATATTGAACCACCTAAAGGGGCATAGAACAGAGTTTCCATGACCAGTTTCAGGGCAACAAAACCAAAAAGAATTACAGGGAAGGAAGAGAGGACTGTCACAGATGAGGAAAAATCAATGAAAAAACATAGGCAGCCCTCAGAGCACTATAGAGACAGCACACCCAAAAAACAACTATTAGAGCACAAATAATGCAAACCCTCCTGAAGACCTGCCCCAGCAGTCATTCGCCAAAATCAGAGATTGAATGACTAAAATAAACATAGAAAACCAAGAGACACTAGAAATGAAACCCACCGAAGTCATACAGAAAGTAGAACTGGAAATGGTCAATTTCAGAAAAGCCTATTCTGAAACAATGGAATTAAGGACTCCATCCTGGAAATAAAAAAGTAAAAAGCATATTAAGCAGGATCAACCAAGCAGAGGAAAGAGTCTCAGAGCTTGAAGATCAAAATATGGAATTAACCTAGTCTGTTGAAAACAGAAATAAGGCTCAATTAGAAAGATGAAAACCTCCAAGAGATGTGGGACTATGTCAAGAAGCCAAATCTACACCTGAATGGTATCTCTGAAGCAGAAAGGGAAACTGAGAAAACCATGGAACAAGCATTCCATGAGATCATCCAAAACAACTTCCCACATCTTGCTAGAGAGGTCACTATTCAAACCCAAGAGATTCAGAGAACCCCTGCAAGATCATATGAGAAGACTATACCCAAGACACATAGTAGTCGGCCTCCACAAAGTAAGAGTGAAAGAAAAAATCCTAAAAGCAGCAAGAGAGAAAGGTCAGTACCTACTGGGGAGGACCTATCAAAATCACTCCAGACTTTTCTACAGAGACACTACAAGTCAGAGAAGTGACTAGAGTCCAATTTTTGACATTCTTAAAGACAAGCAGTTCCAACCAAGAATTTCCTATCCTACTAAATTAAGTTTAATCAGTGAGGGAAAACTAAAATCCTTCCCAAACATCTGATCCCTAAATGAATATTCCATCTGCAGACCAGCACTTCAGGATATGCTTAAGCAGGTGTTGAACACAGGGGGAAAAAAGGAAAACAAAGGTCATATCCACTACAAAAGTATAGGAAAGGAACAGAGCACACAGAGCACTCACAAAAGTGAAAATAAACACATATATAAATACAAAAGTAAAAAGGAAACATAGCAGCTTCCTAAGAACCTCATGACAGGGGTAAACATTCACATTTCAATAATCAGTTTGGAAGTGATTGGACTAAATGAACCCCTGAAGAGACATAAGGTGGTAAACTGGATAAAGAAGCATGATCCTTCAGTCTGCTGCCTACAGGAAACTCATTTCACTGAAAAGAACAACCACAGGCTCAAAGTTGAGAGCTGGAAAATGGTCTTTCTGGCAAATAAAAGAAAAGAAAGCAGGAGTAGTTATTCTGATGTCAGACATAACAAACGTCAAACCATCAAAAGTTTAAAAGGACATGAAAGAAGACTACAAATGATAAAAGGCTCAATCCACCAGTAAGAAATATCCATTTTAAACATATATGCACCCAACACAGGAGCACCAGGTTTCACAAAACAACTACCAAGTAAACTAAGAGAGGACATTGACTCTCGCACAATCATAGTTGAAAACCTAAATACCTCACTAATGGCTCTATTTAGATCATTGAGGTGAAAAACCAACAAGGAGATCTGGATCCTTAACTCAATGTTTAATCAAATAGATTGAATAGACATCAATGGAACACTCCACCCAACATGTACAGAATACACTTTCTACCCATTAGCGCATGGAAGATGCTCCAAGATTGATCATATTCTTACATATAAATCAAGCATTAACAAATTTCAAAAGATTAAAATAATGCCATGCATCTTCTCGGATCATAGTGCAATAAAAATGAATATTGCCACCAAAAGATCCCTCCAAAACACACAAAGACATGGGCACTAAGCAAGATGCTACTGAATGCCTTCTGAGTCAACATTGAAATCAAGTCAGAAAAGAAAAGATTCCCATAAACAAACAAAACTCAAGACACATTACAATCTCTGGGTTGCCATTAAATTGGTATTAAGGGGAAATTCATAGCTTTGCACACACATCAAGAAAATTCAAAGATCACAAGCCTAACCTCACACCTAAAGGACCTAGAAAGGCGAGATCACCTAAATCCTAATGTCATCAGAAGAATCCAGATCTCCAAGAGAAAATGGTAACTGCACTATGTAGAAGAAAACATATCATAAAAAGGATCAACAAGATAAATGCTGGTTCTTTGAAAGCCTTAATAAGATTAACAAATTTCTATCAGATTGACTAAAAAAAGAGAGAGAGAGAGTCCAGATATACACAATTAGAAACACAAGAGTTGAAGTCATAACTGACCTTGAAGACGTTTAAAAGATTATCAAAGATTACTATGAATACCTGTATGCAAATCAACTAGAACACCTAAAGGAAAGGCAGGACTTTCTGACATCACACAACCTTCCAAAGTTGAAGCAAGAGGAAACAGAAAATCTAAACAGACCAATAACAATCCAGCAAATTGACTCAGTATAAGAAATCTCCCTGAAAAACAACAACAACCAAAAACACACCCGATGGCTTCCCAGCTGAATTCTACAAGACAAACAACGAGGAGCTGATACCAATCTTATTGAAAGTATTCCAGGCAGTTAAGAAAGAGGAAATGTTCTCCAACTCATTTTATGAAGCAAACATCATACTGATACCCAAACCTGGCAAAGACTCAGCAAGGCAAATTTTCTTGATGAACACAGATGCAAATGTTTTCAACAAGATTCTATCAAATTGAATTCAAGAAAACATCTCAAGGGTCATCCACCATGACCGAGTGGGCTTCATTCCTGGGATGCATGGCTGTTTCAACATTCACAAGACCATAAATGTAATTAAGCACCGTAAGAGATGTAAAACCAAGAACCACATGATTGTATCATTAGACACAGAAAAAGCATTCAACAAAATCCAGCATCCCTTCTAGATAAAAGCCTTTGAGCACCTAGACATAGAAGGAACATTCCTCAAAACAGTAGTAACTATCTATGATAAACTCATAGCCAATATTTTGTTCAATGTGCAGAAGCTGGAACCATTCCCCCTAAGAACAGGAATAAGACAAGGACGCCCACTCGCACTTCTCCTGTTCAACATAGTGCTGAAAGTGCTAGCCAGAGCAGTCAGGCAAAAGTAGGAAATCAGAACCATCTAAATAGGAAAAGAGGAAGTTATGCTATTCTTTTTTGTAGATGATATAATTTCATACCATGAACAACCCAAGAAGTCTGTCAAAAGTCTCCTCACATGGATACATGACTTTGCTAAAGTCTCTGGTTATAAAACCAATGTGCAAAAGACATTTGCATTTCTGTACACCAGCGACAAGCAGGCAGAGAATCAAATAAAAAGCACAATCCCATCCACAATAGCCACACACAAAAAAAGAAAAGAAATACTTTGGCTTCTATCTTACCAAATAAGTGAAAGATCTTTACAACAAGAACTACAATACACTGCTCAAAGAGATCAAGAATGACACAAACAAATGGAAAAACATTCCACGCTCATGGATTGGAAAAATCAATATTGTCAAGATGTCTATTCTATCTGTGGTAATCTACAGAGTCAAGAAAATGTAGGAAGTACCCTTATGCACATCAGAGCTGGCAACAACTTTTTCACCAAGTCCCCAAAAGCAAAAGTCATAAAAGCTAAGATAGACAAGTGGAACCTCATCAAATGGAAAAGCTTTTGCACAGCAAAAGAAACCATCAAGAGAATAAAGAGACAACCTACAGAATGGAAAAAAAAAAAAAAGCAAATTATGCCTGTGACAAAGGCCTAACATCCAGGATCTAGAAGGAACTCAAATTAGGTGAAAGGAAAAAAATAATCCATTAGAAAGTGGACAAAATATAAGAACAGTCACTTCTCAAAAGATGATATACAAGCAGTCAACAGACACGTGAAAAATCTGCTCATTCTCACTAATTATCAGATAAATGCAATTCAAAACTACAATGAGATACCACCTAATCCTGGTAAGGATGGCTATCATTAAAAAAAAACACACAAAAAAACCAGATACTGGTACATGTGCAGAAAAAAGGAATGCTCCTACACTGTTGGTGGGAGTGCAAGCCAGTTCAACCTCTATAGAAAGCAGTGTGGCATTTCCTAAAAAAATGAACATTGACCTTCCAGACAATCCAGCAATCTCTCTCCTGGGAATGTACCTGGAGGAACATAAATCGTTCCACAAAAATGACACCTGCACGTGCAAGTTTATTGCCACATTATTCACTACAGCCGAAACATGAATCAACATTAGTGACCATGGAAGGAGGAATGGATAAAGACGCATAAAGAAAATGGCCGCAGGCATGAAGAACAAAATCATGGGTTTTGTCACAAATTGGATGGAGTTGGAGGCCATCATGCTGAGTGAACTCTCACAGAAAAAGAGCTGAACACCACATGATTTCACGCATAAGTGGGCCTTGAACATGAGTCACATTAGCAAAAGGGAGAAATGGCAGTCACTGGGGAGGGAGGAATGAAGGAGGGTGGGGGGAGTGCTGTGACAACACAGTGGATACTTGGGTCTTTACCGGGGGGGGGGGGGGGTGAGGGTCAGTTAGAAACCCAAACTTTACCTTTAGCCTACTTATGTAGCTAGTCCTCAGTTGCACTCACAAGCCTATAATAAAATAGAATTTTTAAAAAGATATTTAGCTGAAAATATATGCTTACAATAAACAACTATAATAGGTCCACATTTGAAAATAATGATCATACAATTAAGAGAAAATAAATTAAATACAGCTATCAATTTTTCCTAAGTTGAAAACACATTATTTTTTCCTTTTGAGGATTTATGAATTTTTACATAGATTTTGTTTTGAATTTGGATATGCCTTTATGAAGCAAAGTTTAAAATATGCCATGTATGCTTTCTATATAGTAAGTGGTTTTTAACATATTTTGAATTTGTTTCCATTTAATGGAGTTTTTCAGTACAGACTTGTTTGAGGACCTATTTGGCTTGGGTGTATGTCCTCTTTCATCATTGACATTTCTAAGCAAATATTATGCCTGAAAATATAATCTCATCTTCCTTATACTAGAAAAGACACCTTTTAAATATTCTCAAACATTTAATACAATTAATAGAGCTGATTGCTGCAAATTATTTCTCAACTTAAAATATGGATGGAATTTATAGAACTTGTAGTGAATCTTTGAGAAATGATTAGGAGACATTGCCATTTTGTGGCCATTAAATAAGTTGTGTCACTAACCCATCACTGAGACCTCAATAGGACCATGTAAGTAATTTGATGCTGGAAGAATACAGGCAAAATTGTAAAATGATGGACCCAAAGTGGCAAAACACTGTAAAAGGTAACCAAGAGCTCAGGGAGAGCTAGAGAGCTCATTAAATATTTTAATCTTCAAAATAATAGAGAAGTTTTGTTTTGTTTCTAATGTATATAAAGGGTGATGATTTTGAGAAACATTGACCCAAGAGAAGCTTAGACAGTTCAACTTCTGTTATCTGACTGGTGGGAACCATACTTAGTGCAATGTTATATGGGTTCCTTTTGGTGCCTTATAACTTAGTCTACATTTCTAATATAATTTTATCTTTCTCTTCTATTTCTTTGATGAATTTAATTTGTTTTATTTATTTCATCTTTTTCTTTTCGTTTTATTCTATGTTTCTGATTTTTAGATTCAAAGTGTTTTTTCATATATATAAATACTTGTGTGAGGGCATTTGATTCCTTTTGGGTATTGTTTTTCAGTTTTCTTCAATTTTGCATTCTTTGTGGGGGGTGATAACTTGGCTAACAGAAAAACTTTTGCATGTATTTACTGATTTGTTTTGCATGGATTTGTATGAGTGTGGCCTACATTTTTATATCCCGATTAATTTCCTGCAGTAGGTTTTTAGTGTGAAAGCCCAACTTAGTGCAATTTTATTATGGATAGTGATAGGTGCTTGAGATCGTGTTGAGGTGAAATGTCGGTGATTCTTATTTCTCTTTCTTCCTGCCTCTTGGTTCCTTTGTTCCCTGTTGCTGGTGTCTTCTTCTCTGTGTATCTACATCTCATTTGAAACAACATTTTTATCAGAGCTGCCACTTCTTCACACACTTTCAAATCATTTTTCTGTAGCCAGGCTTTCATCTATGTTCAGTATTTTGGCCTTCAGGGTAACTACACCTGGACTTTGATTAATTTTCTATTCCTTTCTGCTCTTTTACATGGAATCACTGAAGCACTGCCTTCCCCCTTCCACACATGCATCCTCCATTCCCAGAGACAGTGGGAGTTCTATTTACAGGCTCTCTGAAAGCTGAAATGTGCTCTGTCAGTAATACTAAAATTGTGGGTCCTGTCTGATTCAATTTGCTTTCATTGTTCCTATTTCTTGGGAAACATGTGGGTGTTTGTTAAAAAAGGCAGACTTTTGAATCAGATGGGACCCATCATTCTGAATTTTAATAAACTCTCTTAGTTGCTACTCTGAAGTTTGAGAATCATTTATATTTGAATGTATTTATATCAAAATACTATTTTATACTCTGTGCAGGGTGAATTGGTACCCTACATAGGTGAATAGAGATGAATAATAAATTTCAGATAATGAAACTTTTATTTTTGATAGGGCACATAGCCTTTCATGTATCTGAGATGTAAAATATATGCACCAACTTCAAGTCAAGAACATAGATTATTTTCACTGTGGCCACTCAATACCGGAGTGAAGGCAATGTAAGGAAACTAAAGAAGAGAGATTAACAAACGATGACTTCAGAGCGCTGCCATTGGCTCTAATCACTTTTCCTGCCTATGTTACTTTGCTTAAGATTGAAGACCTCCCAAAAAGTACTTATTTTAGTTTATCTCGATTAGTGTGCCTATCCTTGTAAAAGCAAGGTAATAGGAAGTAGGTGAACACAATTTGACAATCCCAAAGAACCATAAAAAAGTCAAGGCATCAAGGCACTGTTCTCCAGTGAAAGGCAGATTGTTACTTCTGAAAGTGGAGATTAGATACTGATCAGGCATACACAATAGATGTCCACTATGATGATTTACTATTAAGTAAAATCAACACTTAGAAATAAGCCAGGCGTTGTGACTCACACCTGTAATCCCAGCACCTTGGGAGGCTGAGGTGGGCGGATTGCTTTGGCCCAAGAGTTTGAGACCAGACTAGGCAACATAGTGAGCCCTCATCTCTACAAATCACCTGTGCTCAGGAGGTGAAGGCTGTAGTAAGCCATGATCATTCCACTGTACTCCAGTCTGGGCAACAGAATGAGTCCCTGACTCACACACACACAAAAAAATCCATAAATATATGACTCAGTATAGTATATACCTGGCACCCAGCAATACATGTCAGACTGTATATCTTAAACTAACCCAAATTATTGGATTCTGAAATCAAGTGCATGAAAATCATACTTAGTAAGGTGTCAAATTCTAGGAAGAAATTCCAGGAACAACTTCAATGATACAAGAATCAAGATGCCGGAAGAAGCATGGAATTATTCCGGAGAGTGGGGGGTACTCTCAGTGTTGTTTTGCTTTGGATTTTCTCCTTCATGGACACCCCCCCCAGCCCAGAGTGGATCAAGTGTCCAAATGAGGGGGCCGTGTTATTGTCTCACACAGCAAGAAGTTTTTAGTCTTTTAATAACAACGTTTAGCTAGATAACATTTTTCAGAGAGCTATACCTCAGATATGAATAAATTATAACTGCATATAATATAAGCAATGGACAATCAGGAATGTTCTGTTAAGAATATTTCTTAAATACGTACCCTCCCTTAGTAAATAGAATTCATCTCTATGTCCAGAGGTCCAGGCATGATGTTAAGAAGATGGTAAATTTGGCTACCTGCCTTCTTTTCTTTGTCCTGGGGGTGTTCCTCTGGTTAAAAGGGATAAACAGCCAAAGAGTCAGATCCTTTATTTTTTTTTAAGTGGGCAATTTGCAATTATATAAATGTATAGGATACAGTTGTATGGGATATTATGATTTATGAATACAATGTGCAATAAGTAAATCAAGCTAGTTAAGATATCTATCACCTCAAATACTTAAAAATTTCTGTGGTAAGAACATTCGAAATTTCTTCTAGTAATTTTGAAATATGCAATACTCTATTATTAACTATATTCACTGCACTATACAACAGATCTCAAAACAAATGAACATATTCCTGGGGTCTGAAACTTTTTACCCTGTGATCACCATCTTGCTACACCTTTAAATTATTTTTCCCATGTATGAAGACCCCCCACAATTTATTTATAAAGATTGTGTATTTATTCTTACGTGTTTAAACTTCAGTCACCTCCAGTGTGCTCTCTGCTGGATACAGTACACCTATGGAGACACTTTTTCCACTGCTCAAGACAGATCTTAAACTCATCAATTTTGATGCCTTTTAGTGCTTCTGCCGTTTTTTGTTTCAACTCTTCCACATTGGCAAAACCTTTCCCTTTAGGACTGTTTCATCCTGAGAAACAACAAAAAAAAGTCACTTGGGCTGAGATCAGAACAGGGAGGGTGGGGCATGGGGGTCATGCTGTTTTTGGCCAAAAATTGCTGAACACTCAGTGCCATGTGGGCAGATGCATTGCCATGGTGTAAGACCCAGTTACCTGTTTGCCACGACCTGGGATGTTTCGTCCACAAATCATGGTGCAACCTTCTGCAAACTTCTAGATAAAATGTTGACTGACTGTTTGATCTGGAAGAACAAAGTCCAAGTGTACTACAAGGTGCCTGCCCTTTGAAAAAGAATTCCAATTTTTTTTTGTCGCTCCAACTATCAGATAGCTTTTGAAAATAACTGAACTAAAAATGTAGAGATCTACATTTCCATAATAATTTCTTAAAACTCTTAGAGGACATCTCTGCCTGGACAACCCTTTCTCTAGAAGACCACCTGGCATTTTCACTCACTTACTGTAATTATTCAAATGTTACCATCTTGATGAGGTCTTTGATACAACTCCACTTAAAATTATAAGCTCTCAGGATCTCTGCTTCTTCCTGTTTTTTTTTTCCAGAATACTCATATTATCATTTAGCTTTCCATATCTTTTATGATTTTATTTTGCTTTTTCTTCTTTGTCATTCCTCATTTCACCATTAGACTAAAAATTACAAGAGAGTAGACTAACAATTGCAAGAGAACAGATTTTTGTTTTTTAACTGCTGTATATGTAGTGCATGGGCTGTAGTTGGGATTCAAAAATATTTGTTTAATTTAATGAATTTAATGAATTGAATATATCTTTCTAAAATTGATTTACTCAATTCATTTGAAAGTAGGTGTAAGATGAGCATTCCATTATACTTTAATTTTTAGTAATTTAATATGCTTTAATTTGTATTTTAGCCATGTTTTAGAGAATGTATTTCCACTAATATAACAGCAGAACATGCTCATCATAAAACAATCATTCATTATTACAAAGGAACAAAAACATTGAAGACTTAGTTTGTATATTTGTAATATTTAGATTGAATAGAGTTTCCTTGGGTCAGAATGTTTTTGAGATTCATTCATGTTGTTCAATGTAGCAGTCGTTTTCTCCTCTTTTTCATGGCTAAACAGTGTTCAGTTGTGTATATAAATCACAATTAGTTTATTCATTTACCCATTGAGAGAGATTTTCAAGTTTTCCAATTTGGGATTTTCATGAACATTTACTTAGTAATTTTTAAGTGAGCACTTGTAGAATTGCCATACAGGTCAAGAAATAAAATGCCATAATGCCCCAGAAGCTCACCACGTTGTTCTCTCCTCTCTGGGTGACCAGCTATAACTTCCTTAGTTTAAAAGCTCTTATTTTTGTCACAAGGTGGTGCTTCTGCCACTAGATGCAGTTAGGATGATGAAACTGCAAATATAAAATTAAGAAGTTCTTTTAGTGGCAATAGATTCAGAACCTATGCAGTAATGCTAAACCTATGCATAATACCAAAATTAGCCTTCTGGTCATGCAAATTGCTTTCCATGTGTATTTCTTCTGGTGCAGCCTTTACTATGGAAATTACCAGTTTGATAAATTATGCAAATAAAGGTTCAAGAAGAAAAAATATTTACACTTTCATAAAGAGAAAAACACTTTAATAGGAAATCTGGGTAAAAAAGTATCTCATTGTAAAGTTTTTTGGAAATGTACAATATTTAAAAGCAACTTTCTTCTAAAGTACTCTGATGTCCTTTCTTATCTATGTTCCACATTTAATTATAAAAGCTTTATCTAATGAGGGTTTGTTTCTTTGAGTCCAAGAAAATTAAATTTTTGTTTGAACATATATTTTTAATACTCTCAAATGAATTTCTAAAGCACATGCTTAAGTTTATAATAAATTACCATAATATTTTCCAAAGTACTTGCACTATGCCATGTTTCCACCACTAAATATTGAGCATTCTAGTTTCTCCATATGCTCATCAACATTTAATATTGTTCGCTGTTTACATTTTAGTTGTTTAGTGGGTGTTTATTGCTATCTCATTGTGGATTTAATGTGCATTCACTAGAATACTACTAATGTTAAGCATTTATTCATCTTCTTAGTTGGTCATTAAGTATGTTTTTTGTTAAGCGTTGGTTTATATTACGTTGCTATATTTAAACTGAGTTATCCTATCAATGAGAGTTCTTTATATATACTATGTACAAATCTGTTGTTATATTATAAATGTGATTTGATTTTTAATTTTTAAAGGTGTCTTTGGGAGGCCCATAATGTTTAATATTGATGAGGTTCAATTTATCATATTTTTCTTTTATTGATTTTTGTTATTTACCAAGAAGTGTTTTGTCTGGCTCAAGGTTCTAAGGATGTTTTTCCTATGCTACCCTCTAGAAGTTTTATAGATTTACCTTTTACCTTGAGCTAATTCTTGTGAGGATGTGAGATTGCAGCAAAGGTTTACTTAATTTTTTTCTAAAATATAAAGTTAGTTTATTCAGCACTATTTAGATTATCTTAGCATCTTGGTGAAAAACCAGTTGATCATAAACATTTAAATCTATTTCTGGGTTTTAGCCTTTTCTGCTGGTCTATATATATATTTATGCAACATTTCACTGCCATAATTACTGTGGACTTAAATTGTGAAATTAAACAGTGTTTTATTTATGTTTTCTTCTTTTAAAAATGAGTTCAACTATTCTATGGTCTTTTTATTTCTGCATAAATTGTAGAATAAATTTATCAATTTTCACAAAAAAGACTGCCATGATTATGATTGAAACAGAATTAGAAAAGAGTGAAGTATGAACAATATTAAGCCTTCCAATGGTAAACATGACACAACTCTTGGAGATTTTTAAAAATTTCTCTCATCAATATTTTGTTTTCATTATAAATATTTTTGTACACATTTTGTTTATTTATGGCTGAATATTTTACTTTTGATGTTACCTTAAATGCCATTGTTTGAAGCTTTAATTTCCAAATTATTGATTGCTTGTATTGCAAATACAGTTGATGTTTTTATTTTGATTTGTTATGCTAATAATTTGCTAAGTTTAGTCTTAGCAAATATCCTTTGTAGATTCAGTAGTGTATTTCATGTACACGATCCTGTCATTTGAGGTGAGAGTTTTATTTATATGATTTTTATTTGTTTCATCTTTTATTAAATTGGTTAGAAACTCTAATACACTGTTGAATAGAGGTAGTAGGAGTGGACGTTTTTGCCTTATTGCTAATCTTAAGAAGATTTGAATAATATTATTAGCCTATTTAAAATAGTTGATGTTTATAGACTACTACATCCAATAATGTCAGAATTCATATTCTTTTCAATTACACTTGAGAATATATGGGCCCAAACTACAAGTCTCAGTATATTTCAAAATATTGAAATCATGCAGAATTTGTTTTCTCACTATAATATATCAAACTTAGAATAAAAATTCAAAGACTGGGAAAATCACAAAATATTGGATTATCTTAATACAAATGACAAATTCAAAATCTATTTATAATAAAACTCTCAGCACCATGAAAACAAATTAAAACCTATGAAGAAAGTGGAAATACATGCCACAGATTGGGAAAAAAATGCAACACTTGGATCTGAAAAGGGGCTAGTATCAGAATACATAAAGTAGTCCCCAAGCCAATAATTAGAATCAAACATCCCAAATACACATGGGAGAAAACCATCTTGAAGACACCACTTCACCAAGAACTACCCAAATGCTAACCATATGAGAAGAGGCTGGGCATCATTCCTGGTTGAAACCGAGGAGACTGACAGTGTGGTTTAACTGAGAAACCATCTTCAGGCAGGGTTGGCAAGGATGTGAAATGGTAACACCCCATGAATAATTTCCCACTCTATGCCCTGGTAATTTCACTCTTAAGCGTTTACCCAAGAGAAAGACATGCAATCAAAGACTTGTGAGCTAGAACATTGATATGTATTAGTGGTATCTAGAATGTTTTCCAATACTACAAAAGTTAAGCAGACTATTGATATTTCTACTATGGAATATGCCTCAGCAATAAAAAGAAAGAAGTCACTGATATAATCATATCCATCCCTTACATTTCATGTTGAGCTAAAGAAGCCAGACAGCAGAGAGCACCTGCTGGGTGATCACATGGACATAATATTCAATAACACACATGATCAATCTGGGACGACAGAAATTAGAATCTCTGTTGCCTGGTTGGGGCAATTGATTGGAGGGAGGCACAGGAAACCTTCTGGGGTGAGGGACAAGTTCTTAATCTTGATCTTACTGATGGTTGCACATCACTGAGCTGCATACTTAAGATTGGTGTACTTCAGTGAATGCATTTTATACAAAGTCTTTGCAGAGACTAACATGGCCTTACAGAATCTCGCTCACTTTACTCTCCTGCACCTCACCTAATATTTGCCTGCACATTCGTTGCGTGTCAGGTACATGTCCTTCCATACTTTTATTAAATGTTCAAGTGTAATCTGACCTCAAGGATTTTTATATTGCTACTTCATTTTTTGCTTATTTTTTAAAAAATCTACTTGAATTGCTTTTATATCTCCTTCAGTACTTTGCACAAATACCACTTTCTGTGAAGACTCCATGACGACACCATCTAAGTTGCCATCTCCCTCCTCTTCCACTCTCTTCTTTTGTTCTTTATTTTCAACCCTTTTTAAAAATGGGCAAAAATTATGAATAGGCACTTCTCAGAAGACCTACAAGCAGCCAACAGATATATGAAAAAATGCTCAGCCTCACTGATCATCAAAGAAATGCAAATCCAAACCACGCTGAGATACCACCTAACCCCAGTCAGGTTGGCCATCATCGATAACTCAAAAACAACTGATGCTGGAGAGGATGTGTGGAAAAGGAAACACTTCTATACTGTGGGTGGGAGTGTAACTAGTAGCTAGTACAACCTCTGTGGAAAACAGTTTGGCGATTCCCCCTCCTGGGAATATACCTGGAGGAACTCAGATCACTATAAAAAAGATACCTGCACACGCATGTTTATTGCAGCATTATTTGCAATAGCAAAAAACCATGGAGCCAACAGTGCTGCCCATTGAAAGTGGACTGGATAAAGAAAATGTGGCACACTTACATGATGGAGTATTATGCAGCCATAAAGAAAAACAAAATTTTGAACTTTGCGGCAACTTGGAACGGAATCCGAGTCTGTAATACTCAGTGATGTATCACAGAAACAAATATCTGAGTACTTCATGTCCTCATTCATAAGTGGGCCCTGAACTTTATTATAATACTATAAGAAAGGCATTGGCAGTAGAGGGACACTGCCAGGGGGAGGGGCCATATAACATCAATAAGGGAGTCACACTTTACCTGTACGATGACCACTTCGGTACCTAACCCTGAAATGTACCCCACATCTTTCAAATACAAAATAAAATTAAAATAAATTCTGCCCTTTTATAAATTTTCCATATTTGCTTGTCTCCCACCAGAGTTCACAAGAGTGGAGATTTTTTTGTCTGTTTTCTGTTCTGCTGTTTTGACTGTGCCTGGTATATTATTAGGATTTAATGATTATTTCTAATAAATCATGTCTTCAAATACCTGGATAAACTTCCACACCTTAAAATGAGTCTGTCAGACATCTCAGTTCTTCATAAATCAGTGATCAGAGTCATGGAATTGAGGCTTGACCTTGTTGGTGGTGGACAGGGCACTGGCTAACACACCCTGTAGCCTGCAGGGGACTACATCTGCTGATCTTAGCTTCGAGATGCTCATGCTTGTCCTCCCCAGACAGTTTCCAGACATTAATTTTTTTTTTTTTTTAGAAAAACAAACCTACCAACCTTCTGTTGCTTTTGCCTGGTGGTCAATGCCTCATGGCTGCAGGATGTGGTCAGAAGCTGACAAGGTTTGCAGAGGATAATTTTGCAACTACTTTCATCAATCCTCCTAACCCAGTTTTCTTTCCCTCTCTTTGAAATACTGGTAGTGTCTGGTTTTTGAGTCTCTTCAGAGTGCTAAAGGCAAATAGATTTATTTGTTGGCTATTTATGTATTTCTTTGGTATCTTTGGATATAGTGCTTTTCCCAGCTCTTTAGGTCAAAAATTATTTTCTGTGTTTTATTTTCTGATACTTGTTTTGAACAGTATCACTTTTCTTTTCTTTGTTGCTATGATTATTTTTTCATTATCATCATTTCACTGAAGTCTCAGATGGAACAGATGATAACCATGTTTGCTCAATCCATCACAGCAAACTAGAAGTCTTCGCTGTGTTTTCTTAATCAGTCAGAAGGCAACTCCAGCATAACCTTTTCCAACCTAGACTCCAGCCAATAGCTGGCATCATTTTCCATTTTTCTCCTGTCAATAGTTAGAGTACTGACTGTGTCATATGCTCAAAGTACAGAGTAAAGGGGAAGTTGTCACTGTGAGTGACAGCTTAATATTGCCGGAACGAGACACACTTATTTTAGAATAATATAATCAGAATACTAGACTTGTGTTTTCAAACCAGCAGAGTCCTGGTCCCTGAATTCTTACCTGGTACTCCAGAGGAGGAGTTATCTTGACTTAGAATAAATATGCGATTGGATGATTAAGGAATTCTTAGAGATACCAGGGACTCTGATCAGAGCTCTGACTGTAATTGTCATTGAATGTCTTCACTTTTATCACATCCTGTTCTGATAAAACCAAAGTAAATCCTGTTTTGTTTAGCAGCAAGAATAATTTATTTTTGTTTTGAGACAATGCTCAAAACAGGTAGACTGTATTCAAATTCTGGCTTTATCCCTTAGCAGTATGTGACCATAGGCAAGTAACATACATATATGAAGTCTCAATTATATAATATAAATGTACGGAACATTATTTTAAGCATATATGGTGCATTTTAAGTGATATAAAGTGTACAGAACACTTATTTGTCACAAAATATAAACTGTAAATTATAGCATTATTATTATTACTAATTTTTGATAATTGCATCTTACTACATGAACATAATTTTTTACATTAGGTATCCTACTCTCAAGAAGAAGAGGAACTATTTATTCTCATTTTTTTCTTCCAGGTCGGTGACTAAGGAACATTAATATTTAATCTCTTCCAAAGGAACACATCAGTTTCAAGTAGGTTATGACTCTGGGGTTGTATTTATTTTTCTGTACATTGTGATCTGTTTTCCTTTACTCTTCAGGAAGGAAAAGTCATACTTACACGAGGGACCCAAAAATGCCCGGAATTTATTTATAACAAATTGTATATTTGTTCTAACATGTTTAAATTTCAGTCACCCTCAATATGCTCTCTGTTTAATACAATACATCTATCAAGATGCTTTTTCCACTGCCCAAAAGTTTTTGAATTTGTCAATTGAAATGACTTTTTGTGCTTCTGCTGTTTTCTGTTTCACCTCTTTCATATTGGCAAAACATTTCCCTTTGAGAACTTTTCTGATCTGGGGAAACAAACAAACAAACAGTCACTTGGGGCGAGATCCAGTGAACATAGTGGGTGGGTCACAGGGGTCATACCGTTTTTGACCAAAAACTGCTGAGCACTCAGCCTGTTGTGGGCAGGAGCACACATAAGTCAGCCGTCATGAAATGAGCAAATGCCTTGAAAGAAATATCCCCCCCAGATTACTGAAGATGAAGGCAACCTCTCATAATGATGCTAGCTGACACACTGATGCTGATGGGTTCCTAGACACTTACCTAGCAGGGGAAGCCTGTGCTACAAGGGGTCCGTCATACAAAAGACAATCTTTTGGGGGGATCACCCTTGTATGTGTGGTATGAGTAAATGAACAGAAACAAAGCATCTAGCAAAATAGCATGCAAGGCAAGTTAACAAAAGCCCAGTAGGAGAAAGTGCTCAAGGCCCTAAAGCGTCCTGTAATATTTTCTGAGTGATTGACAAAGTACTCCCTGTCTGCCTGCCCTAAGAAATCTTGGCACATGTGTAGAAATAGGTAAGCAATCACCAACTCTGTTTGTACTGTGAGCTGTTCTTATTCACACACTTGCAGAAGACATTTCATAAGCTTGTCTCTCCAGGGCATCAGGGATAAACATGGACAGACCATCCTCAGGCCACACATCCATCCCTGGAAATAAAATCATCCTCTTTTTCATAGAATAAAGCAGGGAACTTATTAAAAGACAGCCACAGTGTTCTACTCTACAATATGAATCCCTGCTTGTATAGAAGTCTCTGAAGTTTTAGTCCCCAAACACTGACCTCGGAATTACAGAACAAGAAACAAAAATACAAACCAACATGTGTAAGTAGTGCATACATTTAGAAATACTGAAGCAAACCAGCATCGTACCACAGAGAAGACTCAGAACCCCACAAGTCTGAGATGTTTAAATATAGACAAACTTCTTATTTAAAAATCAAGAGACTTTATTTTGAAGCAGTCTTAGAGGTATTAAAGAACTGAGGATAAAGGACAAAGAGTGCCCATGTAGTCCCCTATCTCTCACCCAGTTGCTCCTATTATTAAGATCCTAAGTTAGTGTGGGACATTTGTGATGATTAATGAGCCAGTGCTGATACATTATGACTACCTAAATCCTCAGCTTGTATCACAGTTTACTGTTTGTGTTCTACATTCTGTGACTGATAGGTGACATGTATCCACCATTACAATCTCATACAGAATAGCTTCACAGCTCTAAAGTCTCCTGTGTTCCACCTCATTCTCTCGCCCAGCCCCTCACCACCGCAATGAACCCATGGCCACCACTGCTCTTAATATTTTCCATAGTTTTGCCTTTTCCATAATGTCATGTAGTCGAAACCATACAGTAAGTAGGTTTTTAGATTGACTTGTTTCATTTAGTGATATGGCTTTAAGGTTTGTCCATGTCTTTTTGTGGCTTTTAGTTCATTTCTTTTAACTTCCGAATATCATTAGAGTGCTACAATTTGCTAGTCCATTCACCTGTTGAAAAACATGTACTGCTTCCAAGTCTTGGTAATTACTAATATCGCTTCTATAAGCATTAAAGGACACGTTTTTACGTAGACATCAGTTTCCCAGCCCATTTGAGTAAATATCAAGGGGCGTAATTCCTGGACCACGTGGTGACGGTGTACTCAGTTTAAGGAAGTATCAAGCTGTCTTTCAAAGCAGCTGTTCCATTTTGCATTCCTACCAGTAGTGAGTGGGAATTCTTATTGTTCATTAATAGTATTTAATCCTGTTGCCATCGATAGTATTTGTTATTGTCAGTGATTTCAGTTTCATTTTAATAGGTGTTTAATAGGTATTTTATGCTGTTTAATTTGCATGCCCATAAAGCCATATGATAACCTTTATTTTTTGCATGAGATGGCTGCTCAGAATTTTTAAAAAGTTTTTAAATCAGGTTTCTTGCTTTCTTACTGTTTAGCATTAAGAATTCTATGGATACTTTAAAAACAAAATCAGATATGTGTTTTGCAAATATATCCTCCCAGCCTGTGGCTTGTCTTTTCATTCTCTTAACAGTGACTTTTACAGATAATTTTTTTTTATTTTAATGATGTTAAACCTACCTTTACTTCTCTCCATAGATTGCACTTGTGGTATTGTATCTAAAATAATTGCTTAGTCCAAAGTCACATAAATTGCCTCCTATGTTATTTTATTATTACATTATATATAATGTAGGTTATATTTTGTACATAAATTATATCATATAATTTAAAACTGTAAAGAAACATAGTTTTTTGCTTTTTAATCTACACATGCCTTTTTTTCTTTTATTGTCTGATTGTGCTAGTTAGAACATTCAGTTCAATGTTGAATAAAAGTGGTTAGAGCAAACGTCTTTGCCCTGTTCCTGATCTTAATGGGAGAATAAATGTTTTCTTACAATTAAGTGTGATGGTAGCTGTCAATTTTTAAGATTTTTAAAAATCAAGTTGAAGACATTCCCCTCTATTCCTATTTTGCTAAGGTTTTCTATTATGGATGGGTGTCCAGTCTTGCCAAAAAGCTTTTCTCTACCATTGATATATGTCCAGCCATCCTGGCTTGCCTGAGCTAAATCTCATTTGGTTGTGTTGTATAATTTCGATGAGTATTGGGTTTGATTGGCTAATATTTTGTTGACAGTTGTTATATCTATGTTCATGCAGATACTGCTCTGTAGTTTTTCATTCTTGTAATGTCTCTGTCTAGTTTGGGCATTAGGGTAATGCTGGTCATATGAGATGAGTTAGAAAGTATTTTCCCAGCTTATATTTTCTGGAAGATACTATAGAGAATTGTACAATTTCTTTCTTCAGTGTTTGGTAAAATTCACCAGTAAACCCATCTGAGCATGGTTATTTCATCTTTGGAAAGTTATTTATTATTGATTCAATTTTTAATAGATATAGGCCTATCCAGATTGTCTGTTTCTCCCTGTGTTTCTCAAGGAATTGGTTCCTTTCATCTAAGTTGTCAGATATGTAGGCATAGAATTGTTCATGGTACTTTATTATCCATTTAATGTACTCTTAATCCAGATGTTATGAATATCTTAATTATAAACTGGAATTTCAAGTCTCTTCTTTGAGTGAGTAAACAACTTGGCTTCTTTTTCTTTTTTTGAAATTTGTATATTGTAAAATACACAGAGTCTAAATTACTCTTTAAATGGATGCCATGGGAAGAAAAAGTTGGTACAGAAATGAGCTTTAATTTTTATGACATGCTAATATTTTATATATTACAAAATAAAATAAATGTATGAACATAAACTTAAAAATTCAATACGAAGGCAAACAAAAACCACAACTCTATACAATGAACATAACTGAAAAGAAAATAATTGACTCAGGAAAATTTTGAGTACATTGCTTTGATTGTAAATAGTGATATACCCTATGCAGGCAAAAAGAAAGGCAAGGTCATCTTGAACATAGTACATTTTCTTTTGGACACACTGAGCATCTTAATCCCCCCTTGCTGTCTTTCTCCATTTGGGGAGGTTTCCAGCCATCAGTGTTTCAAACATTTTCCTCCTCTCTTTTCCCTCTTGTTTCCCCCTGCTTGTCCTAATACACATATTTGGATCAATTGGTAATGCCTCACAGCACTCTAAGGTAATACCCACAGCACTCGTTCATTTTTTAACTTTATTCTCTCTCTCTCTCTTTTTTTAGCCTGGATATTTTTTATTGATCTATCTCTAAAGTCACTGACTTTCAATTGCTACCCATGACCTGCCCTGAGACCAATCAAGTAAATTTTTTATGTCAGTGATTATGTTTTTCAGCTGTATAGTTTCCATTTGTTTGTTATTTATAGCTTCTGCTTCTTTGCTGAGATTTCCCGTCTCTTTTTTTATTATTCATATACTTTTTGCTCTTTGAAATATTAATGTATTTGGCCCTCTGTATCTGTGGGTTTCACATCTAAGGATTCAACCAACTGCAGATCAAAAATATTTGAAGAAAAAATGATGGTTGCATTTGCACTGAACATGTGCAGACTTTTTTGGGGGTCATTATTCCCTAGAAAAACACAGCATAACAAATATTTGTGTAGCATTTACATTTGCATTAGGTATTATATGTACAAATAATATGTACTGTTTCAACCTGGCCCTATTACAATCTACATTTAAAAAAATCTTCTGATGGTTTTATTAGTTTATGGCTGGAAAACCTAGAAGGGAACACAGCTGCAAGGGTAGAGCAATCCTGGCAAGGTTCTACCAGGAGGCTTTTTCTCAATCAGAAATACCTTGCTGTCCATCAAAAGAGGACTGGATTAAAAAAATGTGGTACATATACACAATGGAATACTACGCAGCCATAAGAAAGAACGAAATCATGAATTTCGCAGCAACCTGGATGGAACTAGAGTCCATAATACTGAGTGATTTGTGTTCTTCAGGGTATATTCCCAGTAGGGGGATTGCGGGGTCATACGGAAGGTTGGTGTTTAGAGCTTTTAGGAATCGCCACACTGCTTTCCACAGAGGTTGCACTAG
>CAUYQG010187895.1:0-18698 GCA_963574415.1 Tarsius wallacei
CCAGACAGAGACTACTGGTTATTGCAAAGACACAGACATGAATTCACAAGAAATATCAGTAAACAGGGAACCATGATCACCCCAAATGGATAAAACAAAGAACCAGTAAGGGACCCTAATGAGATGGTGAAATGGGAGCTCTCCGACCAAGAATTCAAAATAGTAGTTTTAAGAAAACTCAGTGACACAGAAAAACAACTCAGAAATTTATTAGAGAAATTTAACAAATAAATTGAAATAATGAAAAAAAGAAATCAAACAAATCCTAACCTGAGCAACAATTGCTAAACTGAAAAATTAACTAGAGGTTCTAAATAGCAGAATGGATCATGCAGCGAAAAGAACCAGTGAGCTCAAAGACAGGCTTCTTGAAAATACTCAGTCATAGAAGAAATAAGAGAAAATAATAAAAAACAACAAAGATCATCTACAAGATATAAACAAATATCTCAAAAGACAATATTTAAGAATTATTGGTGTTCAAGAGAAAGATGAACAAGAGTGAGGTATACAAATCTTCTTCAAAGAAATAACATAAAACTTTCCAACACTTGAGAAAGATAGAAATATCCAGCTGTAGGAAAGTTAGAGAACACCAAACAGATTTGACCCAAATCGAACTACTCCAAGGAATATAATAATCAGACTCTCAGAGGTCAAAGACAAAGAATCCTAAAAGCAGCAAGATAAAAGAAGCAAATAACATATAAAAGAGCTCCGATTTGTCTGGCAACAGGCTTCTCAACAGAAACTGTAAAGGCCTAGAGGGAGTAAAATGACATTTTTTAAGTGTTGAGAGAAAAACAAAACTTCTCTTTATGAATACTATATTCTGCAAAGTCATCCTTTAAATATGAAGGAGAGCTAAAGTTTTTTCCAGGCAAATAAAAGCTGAGGGTATTCATCACCACCAGATCCAGCATAGAAGAAGTGCTAAATGAAGTTCTTCAATCTAAAAGAAAAAAAAAAAATTAAAGTACAAAACAAACAAATAAATAAAAAAAAGCATTTGAAGGTATAAAACCCACTGGTAAAATGAAGTACATGAACAAAACCAAAATACCCTAATACTGTAACTGTGGTGTACAATCCACTCATAGCTCTAGTATGAAGCTCCCGAAACAAATTTATCAAAAAACAATAATAGCTGCAGTAACCTGTTAAGAGATAGTTAATATAAAAATATGTAAGTTGAGACAACTAAAGGTTCAAAATTGGGAGGGGATACAGTATAGACTTTTTTTCATTTTTCTTTGTTTTTATTCTTTTTTGATTTAAGATATCATCTTTAAATAGCTTGTTATATCTATAAGATGTTTTTTCATAAGCCTCATGGTAGCTACAATGCAAAAACCTGTAATAGATTCACTAAAAAATAAAAAGCAACAAATTAAAACATACTGCCAGAGAAAATTACTTAACCACAATAAGGAAGAAAGGAGTTACAAAACAACCAGAAAACAAGCCATAAAATGTCAGTAGTAAGTCCTTATTTGTCAGTATAACATTGAATGTAAATGGACTCAGTTCTCCAGTTAAAAGGCATGAATGGCTGAATGGATAAAGAAACAAGATCCTACTATATTCTGCCTACAAGAAGCTCACTTTACCTATAATGACTCATATAGACTGAAAGTAAAGGGGTGAAAAAAGATATTCCTTGTGACTGAAAGCCAAAAAATAGCAGGAGTAGTTATACTTAGATAAAATAAACTAAAATTAAGACTGTAAATGAGACAAAGACAATCACTACATATATATATTTTGCTATGAGCTGTTTGAACTTACTATATATTGTGGTTATTAATCCTTTGTCAGATAGGTAGTTTGAAAATATTTTCTTACATTTTGTGGGTTGTCTTTTTATTTTGCTGATTGTCGTCTTTGTTGTGGAGAAGCGTTTTACCTTGATATAATCTCATTTGTCTATTTTTGCTTTGGTTTCCTGTGTTTTTGATGTTTTATACGAAGCATCTTTACCCAGATCAATGTTCTGAAGCATTTCTCCAAGATTTCTTCTAGTAATTTCTTAGTTTCATGACTTATATTTAAGCCTTCAATCCATTTTGGTTTTATTTTTGCGTATAGTGATAGATAGGGATCTAATTTCATTGTTCTACACAGAGTTCTCCAGTTTTCCCAGCACCATTTATTGAAAAATTTTGACATCTATTAAAATAATCATATAGTTTTTGTTCTTGATTCTATTAATCTGATGCATCATTTTTATTCATCTGCATATATTATACCATCATTGCATCACTGAAATGAGTCCCACTTGATCATGGTGTGTGATCTTTATAACATTTTGTTGAATTCAGTTTGCTAGCATTTTATCAAGAACTTTTTCACTATGTTCATTAGAGATACTGGCCTGTAGTTTTCTTTTTTTTATTGAATCCTTATTTTGATATCTGGGTAATGTTGGCCTTAGGAGTTTGGAAGCATTTCCTCCTTTTCAGCATTTTTGAAGAGTTTGAGTAGAATTGGTATTAGTTCTTGAAATGCTTGATAAAATTTAGCAGTGAAACAATCAGGTTCTGAGCTTTTCTTTCTTTGGTGGGAGATTTTGATTATGACTTTGAACTTGTTGCTTGTTGTTGTTACTGGTTAATTGAGGTTTTCTATTTCTTCATGGTTTGATCTTGTTTTTGCATCCATCATGATCATTGTAAACTAGCTACTTTGCAAACTCATATTCCTGTTCCTGCTAGGAACCTTCATCACATAGGCTGAACACCCACCAAAGTCTACTATAGTGAGTTCAACACATAGCCTCTCTTACTAACCAGAGTAATTGGTTATTAACCATTTAAATGCCTGGGAAGAATTTCAGCTAACGCTAGAACTAGCCTGCATACTTGCTTGGGTGACCAATTAGGGAAAATGGTTTTATGAAAAGATGAGCATCCTTTCCCTGGCAAATAAAATCATTCAGCTAAACACTTATGAAAAACTGGGTTGGCATTGGGTAGAAACATTAGAAGCCAAGGGATGGCTCACAACCACTAAAAAATTTGTTACCAGTAACTTCACTGTATGTATAGAAAATGTCAGTGGTACTGGATCTGACTTAGGTGAGATCTGCAATTCATTCTGTAATTAATCCTGTTGATTTGATTCAGATGATGGAGATTGGATTCATATATAATGATATAAACTTAAAAACAGAAAATGACTATGACACCCTCAATTACACTATTAAAGAACTCACTGAAGTTAAACATTGGTTTAATGGAAACTCTATGAGCAAATAGAATGCTTCTAAAATACCATTATGTAAGATTAAAAACAATCTGTATACGCCAAAATTCAGGGCATATCTGGAAAAGAACCAGTCTTATCTAATTGGTAGTGGTACACATAGATTGCTTTATCAGATGTCTTTTGCTCTGATTCCAATTTAAACCATAGTCATTTGAACTGGCAATGTACAAATATCAATGTGACAAAAAATAACCATGACACTTATACCACACCTGATTGTTGGGTAATGAGATCTATTTTAACTCTTTGTGTCAACAATTATTAGTTTTTTGCAATAATAAGATATACAAAGGTTTCCCATCCAAATGGTCTGGATATTATTGTTTGGGCTATTTCTTACCTCTAATAACCAGATATGACTTTCCAAATGTTAGTCAAATTTTTAACTTGAGATTATTTGTACATAAAGTAGCCCCCCCAACAAATTAATTTCTTGTGCTCTTTCAAACTTGATTATACAGAAGATCTCTGGATTTTATTCTTTCCTTAGGACATTCCCCCCTGACTAGGAGTCTCTGGATTAGGAAGATCATGTATCAATATCTCTGTAGCTCTTGAAAAGAGTTTGAATGGCACTGTAAATATTCTTCAAGAGATAAAAATCTAAATGGAATAGTTTAGTTTCAGTCATACTCTAAAACAGAAGAGTTTTTGATATCCTAACCTTAACAAGGAGGAGCTTGTGCTCTTATTAGAGAAAACTCTATTTCCATGTCAATAAATCAGGAATTGTAGCCCCAAATCTTTTACATCTAAAAGATTAGATCTGAATATTCCATCAGATCAAGCAGGTATTATCAACTAATTTATTCAGTTGGTTAAATTTTAGTTCTTGGGGACTTTGGCTTTGGGGTAGTTCAAACTCATGGTATTATCCTCCTATTATTCATATTGCTAATCTCCCTTGTGAGTTATGTTCTCCCAAGAGTCTTAAATGCTGTCAGCAGTCACTGACTCATTGGGTGATCTCGATAAGGACTGAACAATGCAAACTACATGAACTTGAATCATTGGAAGAGCCTACTGAAATCCTGATTCATGATCTTCAGATGACCACGAAAAGAGAAACAACATGTGGTGACTAAGAGTAACACTTAACAGTTGGTCACATTCTCAGTTCAACTGGGAAGATGATCAAAATGGAGGACTTTTGAAAGTATAATCGAAATGGAGGTCACAGTTTGGCTATATCCCTAGGTCAACTATCCATAGCCACATAACCAAAACTTAAGCTATCCTCACTTCCCTGAAATGCAAGCTCTAACCATAAGCAAAACTTAAGATTTCTTCCTTGTCAGTATGATAAAATTGAACTGATAGATAAGCTTATACAGCTCCACTTGCCCTAAAAAAGAATGTATGTTTTTATAGATAAGCTTGTACAGCTCTACTTGCCCTAAAAAAGAATGTATGTTTTTAATAGCCAATCATGATAGAGATCAACATACTTCCTCATTGATGCTTTATAATCTTCATCGTAACTCTTCATCAAAGCTTTTTATCACTTATAATTTAAAGTTTGTGAACTGTTCTTTTGTATGCACAATCAACTCTTATATTCCTTTTTTATTTTACTGTTTCAGGCTTCTCACAGTGTGGTGGTCTTACGGCAGTAGAGTAGTACTTCTTATCCAGCTGCTGTCTTCTAAGGGTTCCAAGAAACAGGAAGTAGAAGATCTTGGGATCTGGAGCCAGATCCACGCAGTGTTATTTCAGAAGTATTCAATAGGTTAGAGGAGTCACAGAGCTCACCCAACTCGGGGGAGGAAAAAGTAGCAGTGGATAAGCTGGTTTTAAAAGATAGGGAACATTTGAAAAAGTGTAGTGTGGATAAGTCTGAGAACATCAAATATCTAAATATAGTACAGGAACAATGGTGAAAGAAGTTTCAAAATGCTTAGCAAAACGAGAATGATACATTTTTTTTCTCAACTTGTTTTGCTCTAACAGCAAAAGCAACAGTGGGGATTAGCATCAATTTGGGCAAGGCACTTTTTCCTGATTCAACTGAAAAGACAATTTTTCTTTAAATAAGGTTAGCTCATTTGAAGAAGGGTAAATTTGTGCCTAAGGATTTTTATGGGACTAATTGGGAAAGGTCAGAGTATCGTTTGGTCGGAGAAGTGCTTACTGTTAACACTCCACCTAGGTATGCGGAAATCTTTGCAGTTAGTCCTGAAACAGGATGTGGGCAGCAAAAAAGGGGCTTGCCTTTGCAGCCATTGATCAAGTTATTTAGGTTAGCTAGCCCAGCCAAGGCCCTGAGAGGGTCATAGTGTATGTCTTAGGATTTTGAGTTCTCTTATAAGGCTTTATTCAAAAGGTTTAATCATTGTAACCATAATTTTCTGATCGAGAAGTTTTTTTAGATTTGTAGTCACAAACAAATAGCTCTCTAGATTAGTGTGTATGCACACGTTCCTTAGAGAACATCCAGCCTAATTTGAACACAGTGCCTGGCATTTGGTGGATAACGTTGTTTTTGAGGCAGAGTCTCACCCTGTTGCCCAGGCTGGAATGCAGTGACACAATCATAGCTCACTGCAGCCTTCATCTCCTGAGCTCAAACAATCCTTCCCACCTCAGAAGTAGCTGGGTCTACAGGCAGGAGCCACCATGTCCTATTTTTCAGTAGAAACAAGGTCTTGCTAGTTGCCCATGCTGGTTTCTAACTCTTGGCCTCAAGTGATCCTCCCACCTCTGCCTCCCAAAATGCTGGGATTATAGGTGTGAGCTACCATGCCCAGCAGAAAATATTGTTGAATGAATTGTATTTTCCATATCCTCTCACTATCAATTTGTGATCTATATTCTTTTCCAAAGTTTTGTACATAAAATATTAAACCAGAAACAGGAATATTTTAGTAATATATATCAATTAAAAAACAACTATTCCTATCTGGACTAAGCATAGTTCTTGTTAAACAGCTCAATTTTCAGAATTTGTATCTAACGTTTTCTTTTAATCCCTTTCTTTGATATATTTTTGAATTTATGAGTGTCAAAGCTGACCTTCAAAAAATAAAAGGGGAGTGAACAAAGCTCATGAGAAATACTTTTAACAATATCTTTCAATGTGTTATAACATCCTGGAGAGTAATCAAATCAATGGAGTTTTATGTTATAATGTAGATTCCTCCTCCCTTCTCAGATAAAGCACTAGTATTTAGTTGTTTTATTTCATTTGGTTATGAGCATTGAAAATTTCAGGCTACAGTCCTATAGGTAAGAGATAGCATTGTCTTAAATGGTATTCCAGTTTAACAAAGGTCAATGTCTTTGTGCAGTTTACACAGCACCCACTTTCGGTTGTTTTGTTTCTTGAGCTCTGGGTGGCTCCTCAAAAGGTGTTAGGCTAAGTAAACGAGAGCAAAATAAAATCAGACACACTATGGGACCTTGGGACTCTGAAATCTTAATCCGAGGAAAGAATCAGTTAAAACTTCAGAGACTGGAAGAAGAGAGGGTGTGTGTGATTGGTAGGCAGAGCAAAGAAAGGTTAGTTCAAGTTGTCAGGCAGCTGGATAGAACCTTATACCGTCACAAAAATATGCTTATAAGAAAAGCCTTAATAAGAAAAGCCCAAAGACGTCCAGGGAAAGGGGAACAGAAAAGCGTCCTCTATTCTCTCATCTGTCCCATCAAATAAATAACTGATCCCTGCCTCAGATGCAGTGCCAAGGCTAGGCATCACCTGCCCTGTGTCTTTAGCAAGCCTCCTTCCCGACCTGCTAGAGCCGAGGGGGCGGAGGCCGGAGGGGATGCGGCAAGGAGGTGGCACCGCACATCCGGGCGCGCCTGCCGTCGGCTGCAGGCTGAATAATTGACGGCGGGCCAGGCGCAGTGCTGGGCCGGCCCCGGGCGCAGTGCGACCGTCTCCTGGGAGTAGGGCAGGGCGGCCGGGCCCCTCCCACTCCGCCTTTTCTCGCGCGTCCTTCCTCCGGGACCTGCAGCGTGCGTCGGGCCGCCGGCGAGTGTGCGCGGGGACTCCGGGCACGGACGGCACCGAGCCGAAGGCGCAGTCTCCACGAGGATCGAGGCGGACCTTGCCGCGACATGCGCGCCCTCCCCGGCCTGCGGGGGCCCCGCGTGCCCACATCCGGGCCGCTGCTCCTCCTGTGTCTCCTGGCGGCGGCGCGCGGGAGCTCGGCAGACGGCGATGCCCCAGGTGTGATGGGCGCAGGGGCCGGGGTGGGGAGGCCAGGGGGCGCGTCGGGGCAGGGGCGGCGGGAGAGGCGTGGGGATGCTGGCGTGGGCGCTGGGGCGGGCGGTGGCGGCTTCCCATTGGCTGCGTTGGGTTACCTAAGCTGAACCCGGGACCTGGGGCGGCCCGCGCTCCTCCGCGCCCACCCGGGAATCTGGAGCCAACAGAGCCCTGCGAGTCGGGCGTGTAGGCAGCAGGGCAGGGTGTGGTTTATTCCCTAGGAAGAGGGCGGTAGGGTGTGTGGATGGGTGCGGGGCCGGCCAGCAACTTGGCCTGCGCTAATGTGGCTTGAATTGAGAAAGGCACATTCTCCAAGGCCTACTCCATTTACTTGAATCGATAGGCTCAAGTATCACCTGCTTTCCTCCTGGCAGGTGGGTTGGCTTTGAGGATTTTTTTTAGAGGTGAGTGGAAAAACATCATAACCAACCAACCAAAAAACTTACAAGTTACGGGATAACTTGTGTGTATCTTCTTTTTACACCATGGTCTTTGAAAACAGTTTTTTCCCCCTCCCTTGGTGAATGTTGCTTGTTGTTTTATTGTTTGTTTAAAATACTTTGACAGAGGGATTATGTGCAAAACATTACCAAAGCCCAACACTAAATTTGCCATGTTAGCTTCACTTGTTTGTAATTGCTTTTTATGTGGAAAGGATTCCATCGACCCTACCTTCTAATACAAGTTTCTGAATTATAATTCTCTAAATGTTAGCAGTAAGAATAATAGAACACTACCACCTCTCATGCTGGTGAACACTAACAACCTGTCGCTAAAATTAGGACACTATTCTACACAAAGTATTCAACCTTTCCTAGAAATTATTTTCATGAGCTTATATAATATGTAGAGTTTTTTTGCAACATGACGGATGTTCAAAAGGTAAGACTAGTCATTATTTTGCAAATGCTCTTTAAAAGGCTTAGTTATTTACAACTTAGACAAAACATTTTGGTTTGCTTCAGTTTCTAAGTTTCCTTGCCCCACACCTCTTTTTCCATCATACTGCTTATAAAGAATTGTCCAGGGCTTTTTTCCCCATCTGAACATCCCCAATTCTTCTGTTCCTGATTCACCTATCATTCACCTCAGAATATTACAATTCTAGAACCAGTACATTCTGGATACAACTTTGTGGTAGAACTATGGTTCTCTACTTGGCTTTACGTCAGACTTACCAGAAAGCTTGAAAAATACTGATACTTGGATCCTGCCCTCCAAAACTCTGGTTAACTTGGCCTGGGATTCAGCATGGGCATTAGTTTGAGCAGTTCCCATGTGATTCTAAGCCAGTTGTAAACCATGGCTTTAAAATGATATGATCTAGAGAGTACACTGTTAGTTTAGATATTTGTTCTGTTGGCATCAAGTTTAAATTGATACTTAGAACAGACTTCTAATGAGAAAAAAAAAAGGAAGAAACTAATAAAAGTGGCATAAATGAAGATGTAAACAGATGGGATGAGTTGGGAGGGAATGTCTATGTGTGTCTAAGATGTAAATCTGGTTCTTTTATCTTCACTTTAACTAAAATTCCATAATCATGTGCAAGATAAAAGGTGTGGAGTTGGCATCTAATTTTAAGCCAGAATTAAAAATTATCAGACAACCTCATCTTGTTTTCTAGAGTTTGTACTGATCTTCGTGCGATTTAGTTTCCTCTTTGGTGAAGAATATTGTGAGGTTTACTGGGTATTTTTAAAAATCCAGATGCTTCGAACTGCACACTTGAAGATGAGTTTTCTGTCAACCTACGACTTTGAGCCAAATTGTAATAATAAAAGTGGTTATAAATGATCCTGTTTGCTGTATGACAACTGTGTGCTAGGCACTGCACCATGCTGTGTATAGCCCTGTGAGTTAGCTTTTGTTATCACTGGCTTTCAGATGAGGAAATTGGGGCTTAGGTGAAGTAATTGCCCAAGTACACATACTTAGTTAAGCAGTAGAGCAGGAAATTTAGCATTGGTCAATCCAATGCCTTTTTTTCCCCACAATGCTCAGTTGTCTCTCTGAGCTAATTGGGTATGTCTGTGAACATTTGGAACCACTGACAGAGAGCACAGTGTGTGAATCTAAATGTTTGATTTGAGCTGACGGATCATGGTGACACTGTTGAGTCCTGGGATAAAGTTAGGTACAGGAATTCACCTTGACTCTCATAGGGTTTTTCAATTAAACAAGAAGTATAAAATATCTTTGTAAAGGAGAAATATTATATAGGCAGAACTCTTTAAACATCATTATTATTACTATTACATGGAACAACTTGGGGGAATGGGTCATGTTTATCTTTTAAAAATGTTTGTAATGGAGTCATTTGAAATTATAATTTTAACTTTCAGAGGACATGGCTTTTGTGCTTTCTTGATCAAACCCTTTCCCTACTTATCCTCCCTTTCTGCCACAGCAGCTGCCTAGTAATAAATCTTTCTGAAACAAATGTTATTTGAGGACCTACATATGTCTGAGGTCATTAGTCTATGTCAGTAGAGAGTACTAGTAGTTTTTTCCTTTAAAGGCATTTAAATGGCTTAAAGGATAAGATTAGCTATTAACCTACCTTTAATAGAGATGTTTCTGATGCATCAAAATTTTTACTCCAAGTTTATCTTCACAGTTAAAATTATATTATTTAAACTTTAGTTTTAATTTTTTTTATTTTTATGAGTCAGTGTCTCAGTCTGTCACCCAGGCTGGAGTACAGTTGTGTGATCATGGCTCACCACAGCCTCAACCTCCTGGGCTCAGGCGATCCTTCCTTCTTAGCTTCCCTAGTAGCTGGGACTACAGGTGCATGCCACCATGCCCGGCTAATTTAAAAAAATTTTTTGTAAAGATGAGGCCTCACTATGCTGCCTAAGCTGGTCTCGAACTCCTGGGCTCAAGCAGTCTTCCTGCATTAGCCTCCCAATGTGCTGGCATTATAGGCATGAGCCACTACACCCAGCTTATGTAAACATTTGTTAAGAATTAGTTCAACTGACTCTCTTTCTGGTCTTCTTTCACATTCAGTCCTTTTTTCTCTTCTTCCTCTAGCCTTTCCCTGAATGGATCTTGTAGCTATTGGGTGGGGAAGAGTAGGAAGGCATCTTCACTTAGGGGGTGGAGTTGAAGGGGTCTAGATCAGAGACTGGGCCTGGTAAGTATGGTATCCAGGTAAAAGGACAGCGTAGTGTGGAGTGTTAGAGCCTGAGCACAGTGAATTGGGTACTCCTTCAGAGGGACAACCGGGTACAGAGTCTCAGGGCTGCGCAAAATGAAAAGTGTTTCTATACAGGGGCAGCCAGACATGTGGTTTCAGACCCCAATCAGGTATGGAGGCAAAGCATGCTGAAGGTTCAGACAGCGCATGAAGTTGGGGCCTGAGCTGGTGAGGAGGACATCTCTGAGGGGACAGGTGTGGCAGTGGCAATCGGAATTTAGTAATATACAAGGAAGTTGGTTTTATACTAGAAAAGAAAGATGGGGGAAAGAATAGAATGAACCCTAGGGTGTTGGATTGCAATCGGCAGTATCAGTGTGAATTCATGAGTTTAAATCTCTAGCTCTTTACTTATCTATAAATATATAGATATACCTTCCTTCTTAGCTTCCCTAGTAGCTGGGACTACAGTGCATGCCACCATGCCTGGCTATTTATAGGAAGATGTATAGATTTAAACATGTGCCTGTGTAAATATATGTGTAATGAATATAATGCACATGAGGCGTGACCCCCAAAATGGAATTTATTCATTAAAAAACTGTATTTATTCTTACATGTTTAAACTCAATTGCCTTCAAAGTATTCTCCATTTGATGCAGTATACCTATTGAAATATTTTTTCCACTGCTCAAAGCAGTTTTGAACTTGTCAATTTTGATGGCTTTAAGTGCCTCTGTAGTTTTTTGTTTCACCTTTTCCATAAAGCTGTTTCCCTTTGAGAGCTCTTTTCATTCAGGAAAACAAAAAAACTCACTTGGGACGAGACTGTGTGAATTGGGAGGGTGGGGTAGAGGTCATGCTATTTTTGGTCAAAAACTGCTAAACGCTTAGTGTGGTGTGGGCAGGTCAGCTGTAAGTCACCCATCATGAAACGGGCAAACGTGTTGAAAGAATCTCAAACAAAACACAACACCCTCACTGAAGCTGAATGCAGACTCTCACAACAGCAATAGCTGGTACACTGATGCCAATGGGTTCCTAGCAAACTTACCTAGCAGGGGAAGCCTGTACTACGAAGAACCCGCCATCCAAAAACTAATTCTGGTTTTTTTGTGTGTGTCTCCCCTCATATATGATATGTTTGTATATATAGATATACAGGCATGTAGTGTTAGCTCTGTCCACTGAAATGGAGCAGTGATTTCCTGGTTGCAGTAAGTATACTTAGCATCCAGATAATTTTTTAGCAATAGTAGTCAGGGTTTCTTGGGGAAATGACTGATTTCAGGACTAGGGTGGGAAAGTACCAGATAAGCTTAGAATTTCTTGTGCTAGAAAGCAGTAAAATACTTGAAGTATGATGAATCATGACAAATGGATACATAGGCCAGTATGAAGGGGTTCCCACTAGACAAATCTGGACAAATTGAGCAACAAAATAAATAATAATACTAGTGGATTATAACCCACTGAATAATGTAGGGATTCATGAGTATACACTGATATAAATTAATTAAATGAATCAATGGGAGGTTTGATTAAGCACAAACTATTACAGTTTCAATGTAAATTCTTATTAACACAGAAGAGGAAAAAGTAACTTTATTATGGAGCAGCTTGGCAGATACTACAATGATCAGAGTGAAAATCATTGCTGAATAGACAAAAAAAAAAAAAGGGTATGCCATCTGTTAGGATATGGTGAGAGGAGCACAGCATCACCTCTTTGATATTCCTGCCAAAGGTGCCTACCTAAAATCCAATTACAACAGAACCCTCCTGGAATTTTCATAAGTGTCAAGGTCATGAAAGCGAGAAGAGACTGGAACTGTTCCACAGTGAAGGAGACTGGAGTGGCATGGCAGCCAAAGACTACATGGTATTCTAAGCTGGAATCTTGTGCTATAGAGTACATTTTAGGGACTTTTGTTGAAACTCAGATGGAGCATGAGGATGAGATGATGCAAAATAAGTCTTCATTTATCATTTTAATGGCAGTATTGGGATGATGTGGGGGAATGTCCTTTGTAGGAAATATATAATAATATTTTAGAGGGGTGTGAGGCATCAGGTCAGCAACTTGCTCTCACATGGTTCAGAGGAAATGTTCTGTTCTTGAAATGTTTTTGTTAGTTTGAGATTGTTTGAAAAGAAACAAAAAGAATTAGTTCACCTGTCTCCGAGAAGGCTGCAGTTAACATAAGCATTAAACTAATATGATATGAGAGAAAAAAATCTCTTTATATTCTTAGGTACTATCTTCCAAAGGAGTATATGCCTTCAAACAAAAACAAATTGTATGTGTGGAGTCTATTTGTCTTAGATGGTAAACCTTTGATCTTAATTTTATATAGCTGACCGTGTGTATTTCACAATATAACCTTAGAAATAAACAGCTTATGACATACATACTGATCAAGAGAACAAACCTCACAATACTTTGTTAAAAATGAACTCTCTACTCCTAATAGAACATCATTACTATCCAAGGATAACAAAATATCTCAAATAAGCATAGAAATAATAGATGCTATCTTTAAAAAGGTGTTATTCTTTTCATTGAAAATAACATTTTTGAGAGTATTGAGGTTATCATACTGTGTCCCTAATCCCAAACCAGAGTCTTTTTATAGCCTTAAAGTTGTATAGTTTCGAGAACTTGAAAGGGAATTTAGAGATCTCATTTGATTGATCTTGCAGCCCAAAGTGCTTTTGTAACTTTGCCAAGAGTAGTGAGCTAGCATATAACTGTTTTCCTAGTTTGCATTTCCACACTCCATCCAGTATGTGGTTTTTCTTCCTAAAAGGTTTTCAAAATAGGCCCCTGGCAGGACAGTATAGTTGGCGGGGAGAGGTGGCAAGAAATGTTCATGTTTTAAAATATCTGTACCTGAACTATGTAGTACAGGGTCTTAGGACCACAGAGT
This sequence comes from Tarsius wallacei, assembly GCA_963574415.1. Classification (NCBI taxonomy): domain Eukaryota; kingdom Metazoa; phylum Chordata; class Mammalia; order Primates; family Tarsiidae; genus Tarsius; species Tarsius wallacei. The sequence continues at coordinate 13,547 of CAUYQG010187895.1, forward strand.
CATTTGAGGATTATCAAAAATCATCACATTGAAGAATCAGAGTTGAAGGACGTATCTGTTTTCAACCTTGCATTATTGATATTCTGAGGCTAGTTAGTTCTTTGTTGTGGAGGCCTGTTACTGTAAAGTGTTTAGCAGCATCTCTGGCTTCTCTATATGTAATGAGTGAATTGTATATCCCCAAAAAGATGTAAGTCCTGATCGTTGGTACCAGTGAAAGTTACCTTACTTGGGAGTAGGGTCTTTGTAGATATAAGTAAAATTGAGGTCATACTAGATCAGGGTAAGACCCAACAACTGTGTCTTTTTAAAATAAAGGAGAGGGAGTTTTGAATATAAAGACACAGGCACACACAGAGAATAGGTGTGTGTGAAGACAGAGGCAGGGATTGCAGTGACGCAGTTCCAAGCCAAGGAATACCAAGGATTACCAGCCATGACCAGATGCTAGGAAGAGGCAAGGAAGGATTCTTCTCTAGAAACTTCAGAGGGAGGATGACCCTGCCAACACCTTGATTTCAGACTCCTGGTATCCAGAACTGTGAAAGAATACACTTCTGTTATTTTTGCCATCAAATTTGTGGTAACTTGTTATGATACCTAATTTGTGGCAGTTTGTTATGGAAACTAATACAACCTATTAAATAAAAATAGTAACCTTCCTCCAATTGTGACAAACAAAATGCTTTCAGACATTTCCAGATGTCCCCTGTGGGGCAAAATCACCCCTAATTGAGAACTATTGAACAAAATCCAAGTCTTATCAAAGAGCAACCTAGCACGTGAAATATTTTAAAAAATCCACAGTCTTTAGAAAGAGCAAAAGTCATACACTTTTGCATATTTTCTTAAGAGTGTTATTTGACATAAGTTGTACTGTTAAAATATCTTAATGACCCATGTAGAGGTGATTTGAAACACGAGAACTTCCCACACTAGCCTTTGAAATATATTTTATTATAAAAATTATACTTTAAAGAAAACATCAATCTATTTCTATTCCTATATGATCAGGTTTTAAAAATAGTTTTGCAAGACTGATACAAGTCATTCACTAGGCCTTATTTTTGGTCTATAAATGGCCTTCATGACCAATAGTTCCCATATGATATGGAAAATATCAAGAGTTTTCTATCTGGACTGTTATGCGTTCCTGACTTAGAAAGTCTGACTTATAAATGGCTCCATCAGGATAACTTGAATTTTATTGACAAATCTTTTTTTTTTTTTTTCTTTTCCTGACAAACTCTCTCTGGAATATAATTTCTAGAACTCAAAGTCCCCTTATTACTCTTCTCTTTCTTCTGCTACTGCAGTTAGGGAAAGGGGAAAGGGATACTATATTCCCTAACTCCAGAACTCTAAATACATTGCTTATAAGTAGTATTTTATTTGGTAATTAGATATTTTAAAGCCATAGTTAGCCATATAAATGACTTTTACATTTGGCATGGAATCTTATGGTTCTTTATAATATAGATTCCACGAGGGTATATATTCTGATTTCCAAATCTGTTTTACAGATAGATACTATGTTATCTACATATAATCCATGGATATAACATATATTATCCATTCTTAAATTGTAATGTTTCTGTAATCAGGCTGCACATTTATAATGCTATATAAGAATGCTAAAATTAAGATTTATTAAAATAATTTTAATTATTCATATTGATAGCAATCAATATATAGATTAAAGAGAGAATGAGAATGATATTTATTTATTTATTTGAGTTGGAGTCTCACTCTGTTGCTCAGGCTGGAGTGCAGTGGCAGGCTCACAGCCACCACAGCATCAACCTGCTGGGCTCAGATGATCCTTCCACCTCAACCTTCCAAGTAGCTGGAACTACAGGTGTGTGCCACCATGCCCAGCTAATTTTTTGATTTATTGTAGAGACGAAATCTTGCCATGTTGCTGAGGCTGGTCTCGAACCCATGGACTGAGGCAATCCTCTTGTCTCTGCCTCCAAAAGTGCTGGGATTGCAGGCATGAGCCACCTCAACCAGCTGATATTTATTTTAATAATAGCTGTTTCTTACATCTTTTTCTTAATGAAGTCTAGACACTTCTAAGATTTTAAAGTATAATAAAGATATTTTAGGGAGAAAAATATTCATTCTTAATTAGAAATGTAGCTGAACTTATTTTTTGATTTAAATAAAAGCAAATCTTTAAACCCAATGCAGTTTTCTAGTGATGCTTTTTTCTTCCAACTTACTTCTGTTAAATGAGGCCCCCAAATCAAATATGTGAAAATGTTACCATAATATTTTATGTAGAATGATAGCATGTTTAGTTAATTTGAAAGTGTTAATAGTACAAATTACAAGCCCCTTTAGCAGTGTCTATTTAAAACGATTTTGTGGAAAACATCTAATAGAGACTATTTTGATAATTTATATGAAATGCTAATAGGTGAAAATTAGGATGTTACTTCTTTGATGACACAGTCTCATGCCTCATCTCCCCTGCAGAGAGAGAGGAAAAAAGCTTTTAATCTCTGGAGCAACTATATGAGATTCCTCTTTTATGCTGACATTTTTGCCACTTCCTGTACAAGAATGCCAGGTGGAACACTTCCAGCAATGATTAAGAAAGGAATGAGTTTGATAACTTGGGAAATGAGTGTTATGATCTTGGCACCATCATTCATATTTTATTTTTTATTTATTTTTTATTTTTTTTTGAATTGAAGTCTCACTCTGTCACCCAGACTGGAGTGCAGTGGCCGCTCCAGGCCACCACAGCCTCGACCTGCTGGGCTCTGGCGATCCTTCCGCCTCAGCCTTCCAAGTAGCTGGAACTACAGGCGTGCGCTACCACACCCGGCTAACTTTTTGATTTATTGTAGAGATGAGGTCTCACCAAGTTGCCCAGGCGGGTCTCGAACCCGCGGGCTCAGGCATTCCACTCACCTCAGCCTCCCAAGGCTGGGATTACAGGCTGAGCCACCGAGCCTGGCTCATATTTATACAAAGGCACTGAGTTGGGCAGATTGCCTTTGGAAACCCCAAGCAACAAGTCAGTGACAGAACTTGGATTAAGACCCAAGATTCCTGACTCTCCATTTTTATACTTCTTTTTGTGACTCAGCCTAATCCTTTCAGGGAATTAATCAATCCACATCTGCCTGAGTCTCCTGCCAGTTTCTTTTGAACCCCAACGTTAGCTGAATCAGCCTTCTGCCAGCTGTCCTCTGACTGAAAGCAATAAGGTTTGCATTCTCACTTTTTTGGTAAGAAAACAAAATCTTGTCTAAACAAAGAACTTCTCACTTTTACTATCCTTACACCTTCTGTGGACTGCCCTGCTTTCCCACTCAAGGCGTTTGTGTATTGCCTCTTCAAAGGACTTCTCCCAGGGCAAAAATCATAGCAGTTATCCATGCTCCTTTGTACTTGGGCTTGTTCAGTGAATGTTGGAGTCTGAGCAAGATTAATGCTTTAAAGGGGACATAAAGTTAGGGCACAGGTGGTGTATAGTTTATGGACGTCTGATTGTGTTTTTAATATGTGAACTGGCAATTATAAATGGTCTCAACAGCTAGTTTATGTTGTGCGTATGACCAGTTGGGGCTGAAGTCGCATGGGTAGTAACTGAACTTACTAAGGCAGTTGTGAATTAAGAAAGGTAGATTTATTAAAGAGAAAATACGAAGATATGCTGCAAGAGAGCGGTGGGCAGAGTAGCAGCAAAGGGAAACTGCTATCTGTAAAGAGGTAGGGGCTTTAGGGTTGTTTCATAGGGTGGTGTTAAGGAAGTTACCTACCGGAATTGCTCAGGATAACTGTGGTTATCAGTGTGCCGGATTTACTTAAAAGCGGTCAGTTGTTTCTTGTAACATGGTTAGTAAGTTTTTTGCAATATTTGCAAGTTTTCGCTTGAGGCTTTCTTCTTTAATATTGTTAGCCCAGTTGTTACTGACCTATTTAGATCTTATCTTTCTCCACAGACTTCCCTTGGTTTTTTCTTCTTATTCCTTTTCCTTCAGCTGCTATAAGCTTAGATTTTGCCCAAGCCAAACTTAGACTTGTTTTCTCTCCTTGTTCTTATGAATAGGCTAATGGACAGGCTCATCCATAGCAGGTCCAACTGATGAGTGATGGGGAAAAGGCCTGATTTCAGAGCTCACCTCCTAGGCCATTATCTTCACCCTTACTTCACCACTATGGTCAGGCTTCACACACTGTAGCTCTTTTGCCAACTCGTATAAGATGTTTGAGGGTGGACCCCCCAAAACCTGGAATTGTCTCTTGGAGGGTGAGCCCCTTGTAGCACAGGCTTCCCCCGTAGGAAATTGTTCTAGGAACCCATTGGCATTACTACACCAGCTAGTGTTGTTGGGAGAGGCTTCAGTGATTTTTTTTTTTTTTTCCAGATTCTTTCAATGCGTTTGCTCATTTCAGATGGGTGATTTACTTGAACAACTTGCCCATACCATGCTGAGTGTTCAGCAGTTTTTGAACAAAAACAGCCTGACCCCCATTCCCCTCTCTCCTAGTCACCCAGTCTTGCCCCGAGCAACTTATTTTTGTTTCCCTGGATGAAAAAAGTCCTCAAAGGGAAACGTTTTGTACATGTGGAAGAGGTGAAACAAAAACTGCAGAAGCACTAGAAGACATCAAAATTGATGAATTTTAGAAACTGTTTTGAGCAGTGGAAAAAGAATCTTGATAGGTGTATTGCATCAAGCAGAAAGTACTTTGAAGGTGACTGAAGTTTAAACATGTAAGAATAAATGCACAATTTTTAATAAATAAATTTTGGAGTTTTTTTGGTCCCCCCTCATGTAGGTTAGTTATAGTCAATGTATGAATGGGTGCCACTCTGAAATCTTAATGACCCTCAATCACAGATTGTGGGCCTAAACCCCTACCATTACAGTCCACATCGCCCTTTAGAGACCAAGTTTACTCAATTTCATACTCATCAGCATCCAGCATGTGGCAGATACTCTGTCTATTCACTCATTTAAGTGAAATAGGGATAATGATGATAGAAAGCATTTTTTCTCTTCCTTATGATTTTCTTAATAACATTTTATCTCTCTAGCTTACTTCGTTGCAAAAAATACAGTACATAACACATATACAAAATAAGTGCTACTGACTGTTTATGTTATTTGGTAAACCTTTTGGTAGACTA
>CAUYQG010187908.1:0-13555 GCA_963574415.1 Tarsius wallacei
TTATTATCCCCCCCCCCCCCTTTAACCCACTTAATTCCTTTTTTGTCCCCCCCCCCCCCCCCCCCCGCCCTCTCTGAGCACAACCCAATTTCCTCAGAGAATCCCAGGGCCTCTCTCCCCCCTTCATCAAAGCTTCCTTCAGAGACTTTACTGCAATTTGAATGACAACATGATATGTTTTATGTAAATCTGAACTTTGTGATTTTAAAATAGTATAGGCTAAAAATACCAGTCAAGTCTCTCTTTATGCTCAAACTTTGAAATATTGCAGATCTCCCAAATTACCAAAAAAACAAAAACAGTCTCTCAGGACTGTACATTTTTAAAGCTGCATTAAAAGTCTTATAAATCGTGTTTTTACTCTTGCTCCAAGAAGCCTCTCAGTAACTGATGAGTAGAAACATTCCTGACCTGAGGTCACCCAGTAGGGGAGCCTGTTAGGGAGCTTCAGAGAGTGGTTATTACTATTGCATGGGCACTATTGTTGTGACACTGATTGTTAGATAACTTGCAATTTTCTAGAAGCTCTGCAACATTCTTCAGTTGCAGCAATGAGGCTAGGCTGGAGTTTGACGTCTTGGTGAGGAAAATCAGATGTGACACTGTGCTTTCAAGGTCAGTGCTTACCACTCCTGGTGTTGACTGACATTCTAAACATGAGAACCGAGGCCAAGAGAACAGACAGTTCCACCTGGGAAACCATGCATTACCCTAGCCTTAGATTTTATTCCAGTGGCACATTGTTCTGGAATTATTTGAGTTTTGAATTATGCTACGCCTTCAAGGACATGGCTCATGGATAAGATGCTACAATTCTGTGTATACATGTGAGGATATTTGAATAATGTACTGACTTCCTGAATTTGTTTTGTTTTCCCTTTTTCCTTACCAGCTTCTAGCACAGGGCCTTGTAGGGGAGGAAAGAAAATACCTTCCTCTTGTTTGTGTGGGGAAAAAAAACAAAACAAACCCAAACACCAATCAATGTGCTTTTCTTATTCTCTCACTCAACACAACAACAATCAACACAGAATTCTGTGACCATATGTGAGGGGTGGAAGTTTTCTTTACCAACAAGCAAGCAATTAGTTCTGCAGCAGACACGAACTGGGTATCCTCCAATTCAATTCTGACACTATCTACCTGGAAGTAGAGTTAGATCCCACAGGTTGAGGGCTCAGTCCCTCAAGACCATTCCCAAACTTTCACACCAAGTGAAGTACAGATTTCCAGAATTTCTGACTGATATAGGCTTTAAGTTGGGATTCCCATGACCCCCTCTTTGGGTTCGATTAATTAGTTCCAGCAGCTCATACAACTCAAGAAAACACATTTACTGGTTTATTGTAAAGGTTATTATAAAGGATACAGATGAAGAGATGCATAGAGTAAGGCATGTGGGAAGGGTCACGGAGCTTTCATGCCCGCCCTGGGCGGCCACCCACCAGGAATCTCCATGTGTTCTGCTATCTGGAAGTTCCCTGACTCTGTCCTCTTAGGCGTTTTATAAATAATTAATTGGATGGGTATGATTGAAGCATGGACAACCATGTCAAAATGCAGGTATGATCTAAGTCCAGTGGGATCTGTCTGTTCAGATTCTTCTCGGCCTCTCTGTGCAGCATTCCTTTCTCTAGGGGATGGGGGCAAGACTCCTTCTGAAATGAGGGTCTTATGACCCACAGTCAAATTGGAGTCTTTGGACAGATGAAAAGAGGGCCAGAGAGGGTCAGAAAGAGAGTCTGTTTACTGTGACAAGGGATGTGGGAGTTATGAGCCAGGAACCATGGACAAAAAAATATATAAAATCACCCATTTACTCTCTTAGGTTTAGCAGCTGACATCTGTGAGTTAAAGTGACAAAAAACAGATTAACAAGAGAAAAAGCATACGTCTTATTTACTATTAATTTAAACCTTTCTTATGTGCATGAAAGTCTTCAAAGACAGTGAAGACCCAAGCAAGTGGTTAGACTTGAGAGCTTAGATACCATTTTAACAAAGGATGATAATTTGTGGATAGGCGACCAAGGAAAATGGGTTTGGGCTTCTAGGAGAAGTAAATTGTGGGAAAGTAAATATGCAGGTGAAGGTAATGGAAAATTGGGTTATAGAGTAAGGTTTAATTTATGCAGACTTGTCTTGGTGTTGTCTCTAACTCTGGTGATGGGGTTGTCTCTCCCTTCTGTTATGATGGCTGAGGGGTCATCTTCACAAGGGAAATTTATGCCCTGCTTTTAGGCAGATGGGAGAAGACAGAAACCTTTTTCCACAACTACTTTTAAAAAAAAATTTTATTTTGAAATTGTGGGGTACAATTTAGGGTTAGGTATACAAGTGTTCATTGTGCAGGTACCCTTATTGATGAGGTGTGCCCCCCTTCCCCCAGGTGGATATCGACCATTGTCAATCCCAGCTTCCCATCCCCCAACCCCCTTCCCCACAGTTTCCCGCTACTTTCAATCCCTTTCCTACAGTAATATGGTAATTGTTCAAGGTTCACTTATGAGTGAGAACATGTGATACTCATCTCTTTGTTTCTGTCAGAGATCACTCAGTATTATAAGCTATACTTATGTTGCTGTGAAGTTCATGATTTTGTTCTTCTGTAATATTCCACTGTGTATATGTACCACATTTTTTTTTATCCAGTCTTCTTTTGATGGGCAGGATGGTTGGTTCCATGTTATTGCTATTGTGCACAGTGCTGTGATAAACATACCTGTGCAGGTATCTTTTTTATAGAGTGACCTAAGTTCTTCCAGGTATATTCCCAGTAGGGGCATTGCGGGATCATATGGAACGTCAATTTTTAGGAGTTTTAGGAATCGTCACACTGATTTCTACAGAGGCTGTACTAGTTTACACTCCCACCAACAGCGTAGAAGTGTTCCCTTTTCGCCACATCTTTTCCAGCATCTGTTATTTTTTGAGTTATTGATGATGGCCATTCTGACTGGAGTTAGGTGGTATCTCAGTGTAGTTTTAATTTGCATCTTCTTGATGATTATTGAGGCTGAACATTTTTTCATGTGTCTGTTGGCTGCTCATATGTCTTCTTTTGAGGAGTGTCTATTCATATCTTTATTAGTTACCTTCAGTTCAAAATAATCTTTATGCCTAAACGGCATATTTTGGGGTGACATATTCTGATCCCCTTCAGCTTAGAAGTTCAATGTTTTGAATCAATAAATGGGTGAGAAATATTATTATTAAAAACAAACAATTTATTAATTCAGAGTTATCTTCTGAAGGGGATCTTTCTGAAGAAGTAAATGCCCCCAGTTTACTTGTTGACAAAATGGAATTAATGAGATCACAGGATTTTGTGAGGCTTACATAATGTTAATAACGTAGAACTTTTGGAATGAGGACTCAGCATGTTGTAAGTGTTCAAAAGAGTTTGCTGTTGTGGTGGTGGTCATTATTATTAGTTATCATTGTTGTTATCGTCACTGAACCGAGCTTGGGTCCACCCACCCAGTGCCGCAAAGTCAAATGCTGACAGTGGTATTGCAGTGAGAGAAAGTGAGGCATTTATTGCATCTATTACATGCCATAAAGCAAAGAGAATGCTTAAGAACTGAACTCCCGAATGGCTTGCAGTAAGGGCTTTTCAATGCAGGGGGATAGAGGCTACAGGCAAGGTCATAAAGCAACACATGGAGGCTTTACATTGATTTGATCTAAAAAGGTAGGGTGTCTTGAAGGAGGAGGGGCACAGATCATAGGTGGATTCAAAGATTTTCTGATTTGCAATTGGTCAAAGAGGCAAAGTTTTGTCTAAAAATTTGAGATCAGCAGGAATGAATGTTAGCTCTGACCCTTGAGCAGGACCCCATGTGGGACCCTTCAGAAAGAAATTTAGAACAAATTATACAGGTCAGAGTTTGATTTTCAGTTCCCTATTGTCTGAGGTTTACAGACAGCACGTTTCATTTGATGGGGGTCTGGATGTCTGGTAGACCACTCAGGGTCAGGTTAGGAAGTTACCTCTAGTTTTTATATGGATCCAAATATTTGGTGATTCTACCTTCTTGGCTATTGTTTGAAGTTATTGTTACCTTATTGTTTATCGAAGTTGCTCAGTTACTTCTGAGGGGTAGCTGGGTGCCTAGAATTTCCTTAGAAGGAACTCAAGATCTTCCTTTATTTCTGTGCCTGGAGTTGGGGGGTTGCCTGGAAGACCCCAAGAGGGGTCTTGGTTCCAACTCCAACAGACAGGGAATAAGGAAGTTGGTGACAATGTTTGCCTATACGTGTATGAACGATCTTTCTGTCTTCTTCAAGGTCATAATACTCCCCTGGAGAAGGAATTTAGGGGAGGCTTTATTCCTATTCACTTTCCTAGGAATAGATCCACCATGAAGAGGTACTATGGCAGCCTCATTCCCAGACAGAAGTTTCTGCTTTTATTCAGATGAGGAAAGCTCTGAGAAGGCTTTTACAAAATAATCTGCTGAATTTCAAAGGTCTCCAGTTTATAAGGGGGGATTAAAAATCCCTGGAATTTATCTATAAAAATTTGTGCATTTATTCTTACATGTTTAAACTTTAGTCACCTTCAAAGCACTCTTCGTTCGATGCAATAAACCTATTGAGATGCTTTTTCTACTGCTCAAAACAGTTTTTGAACTCTTCAATTTGGATGCCTTTTAGTGCTTCTGCCATTTTTGTTTCACCTCTTCCACATTGGCAACATGTTTCCCTTTGAGGACTTTTTTCATCTGGGGAAACAAACAAACAAAAAGTCACTCAGGGTGAGATCCAGTGGATAGGGAGGGTGGGCCCGTGAGTCATTCCATTTTGAGTCACAAACCGTTGAACATGCAGGGTGGTGTGAGCAGGTGTGTTATTATGGTGGAAGAACCAGACACCTCTTTGCTACAACTTGGGACATTTCTTCTGACAGTTGTGACACACAACAATGTTAGTTGGTACACTGATGCCAACGGGTTCCTAGAACACTTGCCTAGTGGAGGAAGCCTGTACTACAAGGGGCCTACCCACCAAAAACATAATTCTGTTTCTTTGGAGTTCTCCCTCGAAAATAATCTTTATGTCAAAGTGGCATATTTTGGGTGACATATTCTGATCCCCTTCAACTGGAAGGAGGAGCATTCCCCCCTCCCAATTTATTTGCTCCTGGGTCTAACTTTAAAAATATGAGTCACATCTTCTGTTGGTGCTTATTGTGTGCAGATGTCCTTGACTTTAAGTCCCCTGTCAAGATTAAAATGTAAGGGAGAGACAAGCTAGATAGCCAAAACAACAACAACAACAACAACAACAACAACAAAAACTATTAAATAAGCAGATGGGGGGGCACACCTCATCAATAAGGGTACCTGTACAATGAACATTTGTATACCTAACCCTGAATTGTACCCTACAATTTCAAAATAAAAATTAAAAGAGAAAAAATTAAAAAAAAAGAAAAACAACAACAGTAACAAAATAAACAGACAGTTCAGTGTGGTGCTGAGCATCAGGACACTGGGCGATGGTCTCTTCTAGAAATCATCTTGATGTTCTGCAAAGTCAAGTTCCTCTGTACACCTCTAAGCAGCTTGGGGAGGAGTTGGAGATAGGAGATATCTGACAGTCCTTCTGACATCCATGGGATATAATACTTTACTCCTAAAGGTTGCACATTCTTTTTTTTCTTTCCTAAGGGGACTTGTTCTTGTGCATGTTCAGGTGTCTAGCTTGGAGAAGAAACCGGTTTCACCAGCTCCTGGGCCTTTACTGGATACTAGGAGGAGCAAGGTCAGTGGGCCAAATGGCACATTTCAGGCAGGAAGAGGCCTGTTAGTCTTGGAGAGAAACACAGGACCAGGGCCCGGGCAAAGTGGGTTCTTGGTTTTGAAGGACTTGAGGAGGAAGGGGAAGAGGAAGTGGAAGACCGAGTAGGGAGGGAGGGCTGGCCCTGAGTCCTTGGCATTCTCAGCCTCAGGGCTGGATTTCCTGTGTTTGGCTGCTTTTGGGGACTGGCTAATGATTAATGAGGAAGTATGCCCTTCTGAAGAGCTCACACCTTCCTGGAGTGTGGGGCCCATGCTATGTTTATAACACAGCCCATGACATGACAGTCATTTTGTGAGGAGCTTCCAGTTCTCTGCTAAGGAGGGGCCAGGATTCCCCAGTGTCCAGACAGGGAGTTTGTTCCCACGTTTGTGTGGAGAGAGGACAGCAGCCAAGAAGCCTTTAGGAAACGGAGAACCTTCGCTGAAACCCTGAAGAGGAGATTTCCCTGTCTGAGGTCAGACAACTCCAGCCTGTGGCTCTCCTGGGACGGGTGTTTGTGGAGTGGGTTTTTCCACGGGCCCCTCTGGCCCCGCATAGGCCATTAGCTGGGCTTCCCAGAAAAGCACTGGATGATCACACACCTGACCTTTGTTTTCTAATTTCCACAGAGTTAAAAACTGAAAGAGAGGGCTTTTCTGAGAGTTCAGGAATTTGAGATGATTTTCTAATCAGTGAGCGTCACTTTCACAGTGAACTGTTCCCCGGGGTAGGTTGAAAGCTGAGGCTTGGCTGGAATTGGGAGGGGTCAGGATTCAAGTGCCAGAAATTAAAAAGAAATTTTGTAGTTTTAGGGGGTACATGTGTAGTTTTGTGATGTGAATATGCTGTGTGGTGGTAAAGTCTGGGCTTTTGAAAATGGCTGTGACTGTTGACTCATGCTATTCACCTGACAGACTTGTAAATGCTGCTTTCTTTCCTCTAACGGGAGGGCCTTACGGAAAGCAGACTTGTTCCGAAGTCTCTGGAAGTTCTGAGACGATAAGTCTAAATATAGGGCTCACAGAGGTAGGGCTTCAGAGTATAAGAGAAATGCTGGTGCCTTTTTATTTAATTGTGGAGTTTTCAAGTGAACCCCTCACACAGTCTTTGCTACAGCTCATTCCCTCCAATCCTAAGAAGGCATTTGTCCCCTGTTCTGTTTGGGTTTGTGCTTCTTGCTAGTGCCCCAAACAGGGCATTTGCAGGCACTTTTGGAGCTCTCCAACTGTTTCTGACAACTTGGAAATACGGGGTTAATTGAAATCCAAGATTCAGCAATTTTCTTCCCAAGAGGACTAACTCGCTGGGTCCCTGCACGTGTGTATGGCAGTTAGGGAATTAGTGTCTGTGTGTGTGTGTGTGGGGGGGGGGGGGTGGTGGTGGTGGTGGTGGTGGTTAAATCCTATCTGTTAAATACAAGTTAATTGTGTTAAATTTAAGAAGACATTTCAGTTTTTCAGCTGCAAGGAGGTAATTCAAATCTTCCACAATGAAATGAATGAGAAGGTAAGTCCCAGACTCCACTCAAACTATCCCAGAGAGGCATTCACGAACAATACCTGGCATATGTCCTCGTTTAATTAAAGCAGCTTGTCTGATTTCAGTTAAACCTCCATCGAGCTTTATGACAATGCTTCCACGGTGCACACCCTTCGGTGCCGTCCCCTCTTAAACCCACGCCTGTAGTCGTCTCGTGGCTGGGTTTCTAGAGCTCTCAGCATGTTCCTGCACTGCTTGCCCTATGGGTTCTTTTGGACTCTTCTCTCATGTAGAGATGAAATAAGAATGGTTTGGGAGGATGTTGGCAGAACGGAGCATTTATCAATTTAAGCAATTTGTTCTTAGTCTGCAGCTGGACTCGACTTGCTTGTCAGTGACTAGCAGGTTTTTCTGATAGACCTTAATCTGTTGCTGCTGTTTCAATAATACTGGGCCCATACTTTGCAGTGACTGCTTTTGGTGGGATGTGTAACCTTTGGCTCAATTTTGCCTTCATCTTCTGCTAGAGCCTGGCATTCTGCGCTGCTGGTAGAGCAGTCCACTTACCTGTAGGGTTCTGTTCATTGAACTTTAAAAATCAGTAAACAATTTATGCATTTGGCACTTAATAATTCCAGATCCTGGGTCAGTCTCAGAAGGCTGGGATATCATTTTGGTTTGTGTACAGCTGCTGCACAACTTACTACTGCGACATATTTTGGGGATCTTCTGAGTCGATGGTAGATTACTGCAAGGGCCTGGATTCCACCATGGAGTAGTACTGCAGCAGACATTTTGAAGCTTAAATTGTGGACATGAGTAGTTATGGTTTAGTACACATGTGTCTTTCCAAAGACATCAGAGAAACAAAGGTGTGAAAACCCACTGGGTATTTCGATGAATACCCAGTAATATGCTTAAATGTCAAATGTGGGTTGTGTCTCTTTCGTACCGACACTCTTGGTGTTTTATTCAGCGACTTGAATGAGATGTCTGTAGACTGAGCTGTGGCCATTGCTCCCCGTGCCAACTTCAGTTCTTGTATTCCTGCTTCTGAGTTGGCTGTGGGGTCTGTCTTCTGTGGCCTGTCAGAGACTTAAAGGAGACCGGGTCCTTGGATGTGTATGTCGATACATTATAAAACCTCACGATGGGATCTCTAATAGGACCTGGTGCCTCATATTTTGGAGGGATGGGTGGATTCCACAGGGCTGTGGAATCTGTATGGGTGCCAAAGTCAAAGTGAGAGCCATCCCAGGTGACTGGCCTCCATACTTCAGTGCTGTGCAGGAATGTTTGAAATAAAGAGATCCCTTCCTGAGGCTAGGGCATTGTTTTTGCAGACAGTTCATGGTATGGTCAGTGCCTAGGTGATTAAACCCTAAATGTTTCAGTGGGATCCAGCAGTACTGGTGAGTGCCCTGGTTAGGGCTGTCCCAGAAAAGAAGGACAAAAAGCAAAAAAGAAAAAGTACAGGGGTGGAGGGTGAGCAGGAAGGTTATCAAAGAACAAAGGGAGTTGGAAGGAAAGACCAAGGGATGTACATGGCAGAATCCTCACATGCCAAGTGGCCAGCCAGGCCTTAGTTGGTCTGCCTTGACCTCCTCTGACCTCAATCCTTTCTACCTGCTTCTCACTTTGCCACAGAACCCTCTTTGCTATTCCTCAAACTTACCAGACATGGTCCCACCCCAGGGTCTTTGTACCTGTTGTTTCCTATGCCGGAAAAGCTTTCCTCACAGATGTCCACCTCATTCACTGTTCACAGCTCACCTTCTTGGGGACCTTTCTCTGACCACCCTGTCTGAAGTGGTAGCCAACACACCCTGTGCATACATGCCACTCCCCACTCCATTCCATTTTTTTCTCCGTACCTATTGCCACCTTCTAAGAGGCCATGTCTTCTATCATTGATTGTCTTCTCTTTTGAGAATGTGATCTCATGTCTAAAGGATGTTTTTCTCAGTGATGAATGATGAAATGAATAAATAACAGTAAGCCCAGAGCTCTGAATTTGGGTCAGTAATTTGGAGGTAAGGCAATGTCATCCGCATCCCATCATTTAGAGGTAAGCTTGGGGAGGGTAGTAAGATCCAGTGATTCTCAAACTTGAGTGTGCACCAGAATCACCTGAGAGGCTTGTTTGAACAGATTGCTGGGTCCATCTCCCTAGAGTTTCTGATTCAGTATGTCTGATTTGGGCCCAAGAATGTGTTTTTCTAACAGGTTCCCAGGCGAGCCTACTGCCAACCACATCGACATGCGCTGATCTAACGTACCCGTGGTAGGGTTGCTGAATGGTAGACACCTAGTAGTGATGAGCTGTGGCCTGTTGCTTTATTTTCCCAGGTGAGGAAGAACATGCAGAGATGAAGGGAAACCAGAAAGACATCCTGACCGTGCTGGCTGTCCTGGCTGGGCTGGCAGGTAGGGATCACCTGAGCTGGACGGGCTGTTCGTGGGTATCTATAGCACTTGGAGTGTGGGTTGATTGCCATGCCCTGAGGAAACCGTCAGAGCACACAGCTGCCAGAAGGGTCTTCCTTAGGCACTTCCCACTGCATCCTGTTCCCACGGCAACCTCTCCCATGGGGTCCATATCCTCTTGCATTGACTTGATTTCCAGGATGGCCCTCCACGTGCATCGGATATTCCTATCATCTTCATCAGGGCCATCACTGTCCTGGGAGTCTGCCTGCCTTAGGCTCCTTCTTTCTTTTGAAATGTTCCCTTCCCTGCCTGGTTATTTACTCCTTCAATTTCTTTCTGGCTTTCAAGAAAGACCTGACTTGGACATCACCTCCTTCCTGAAGGCTTCCTGGCCCTTGCTGTTTTCAGAATGAGAGTCCCAGTTCCCATTTATTGACAGGGTGAAGTGCCTGTTGTGTGTGATACCTCCCTTCCTCACTACCCGGAGCTCTCCCTGGGTATCCATTGCAATAGATTTTAAGGTGTGCCAGGCCTGGGTCTCCTGGTCAGACTCTACAAAAGACATAGCCTGCAAGTTGTGGAGTCCTTTGTGTAACTTGAGGCTGTACAGCCAGCTTTGATTTTTGTTAAGTCTTGTCTGGGTTCCATTGCTTCAAGGCTGTCTTGTTGTCTCAACCAGATTATAAACTCCTCTTGCATTCCTTAGGTCAGAGATTTGAAGGCATTGTGTTGAGGAATAATTTACATACAGAAGAGGGTATATGTCATAAAGGTGCAGCCTGGTGAATTTTCACAAACTGAGCACATTAGTGTAATCAAGGTTGAGAACAAGAACAGTCAATGAGCACCTCCCTTCCAGTTCCTCCATCTCCCCCTCTCCACAGTGACCATCATTCTGACTTCTTACTGCTGAGACAAAGATTATTATTCTGACTTCAAACTGCATGGATAAGGACCATTATTCTGACTTCTACCTGCATAGACAAGGATCATTATTCTGATTTCTACCTGCATAGACAAAGATCCTTATTCTGGCTTCTAACTACATAGACAAGGACTGTTGTTCTGACTTCTACCTGCATAGACAAGGACCATTATTCTGACTGCTACTCACATAGGCACATTTTACTTGTTTTATTCTGTATATACATAGCTACTCTATTTTGGATAGCTAGACAATGTGTTTTAAAATTCTAGTTTTGAAAAGTGCTTGAAGAAATAAGATGGAATAAAGTAGAACAGGAATATCAGAGTGTGTTGCGTGCAGTAAGAACTATTGTGTGAAATTTAGGTTTCCAGTCTATTTGCACATGAAATGTAAGAGCACCAGACTGTGGTGTCAAATGGCCTTTGGGGGCAAAGTTGTTTAGAAGTCTCTAGTGCTTGTTAAACATTTGCTCGTAAAGTGGAGAGGGAGACAAAGAAGCAAGGTCCTGCTTGTGTAGAGATTAGGGACTAAAAAACCACCTTCAGTATACATGGTAGGTATGTCAGTCATCATTACAAAAAACTCTTACAAAGTTTTGGTGGGCAACAGATGAACTCTAGGTCTAGTGTTTCTGAGACTTTTTTTTTTTTTTGAAGAAGAAGCTGAGCCTTAAGTGCTGTTCTGAGGGTAGGTAGGATCTGGGTTGACGCCTGGAGATGGCTCTTCCAGGGAAGAGATGCATGGGCTAATTCTAGAACTACCAGGAAGATGGGCATTCATCCTCAAATCTGTAGTAGACACTGAACCTTTTGGATGCTTCATCTTGGAAGAGTCATCTTCATTTGTAGACTTGGCTCTGAATAGCTAAGGATACCCTCTGTGTGCACCCATAGGGCTCTTCCCAGCCCTCTCCCTTCCACCTTGCCCACTGTATCATGGGTTATATAGAACTCAGCCACCTTATTTACTCACTGAACACTTGCAATGTGCCACTGAGATGGAGGACAGAGCAAAACCAGGCATAGGCTGGTGAACATAGAGCTTGGTGCCTATTAGGGCCAACAAGCATTAACTGTGAGTGAAAATAAATATTGAACCACCACTGTGACAATTTCCTAACTGCTTTAAGAAGCATTGCTCCCTTAGAGCCTGTTATAGTATATTTAGCCTAATTAGGGTGCTCTGGGAAGGCTTCCCTGAGGAGGAGACAACTGGGCCATGAGCTGAGGAGTGAGTGGGACTGGCACTCCTGGCTGGTCACTGCACATGCAAAGGTCCTGGGGCCAGAAAAAGTTGATGAGTTAGAGAAATTAAAGAAGGTTCAGTGATTGGAGGGGGAAGTTTGAGACAAACTGAAGCTTGAGAGAAAGTCAATGTGAGTGTTTAATACAACAATGTTAAGGATCATCTGGATTTTATCCTAAATGATGGAAATCATTTAAACAAAGTCTGAAGTGTGGAGGTGGAGAATGGGGAAGGGGCTCCTGACCAGATTTGTGTTTTGAGAAGGTCCCTCCAGCTGCAGCTTGAAATGCAGGTGGTAGCATAATAGGTTGCTGGCTCTTCCTGCCATCCTTAGCTGGACTCAGCAGGCAGCTCAGACCAACCTGGGGCCCCCTCCCTCCCATTTCAGTTTCTTTCTGTGGGTCCCAAGGTCTGATGTGTTCTGACTCCCATTTTCTCCTTCTGAAGATGTATCACCAAAACCCTTATCTTCTTCTGCCCTCCATTTTACTTCCCACCCTCCTTTCTGCCTCTTAATCCACATCCCCAGCCCTGCTTTTCCAGTCATGACAACTCTTAAGGTAGAAATGAGAGCAGGTCAAAGGTCTCCAGGTGTAGCCAGGGAGGCTGGAGAAGAGAAGAGGGGAGTGAAAAAAGAGAGACAATGGTGGGTGTAGACTCTCAGGCCCACACACCAGGAAGGTGACCAACTGCTATTCCAGGGAGCTGAAATAAAAATAAAAAGTCATGCCAGAAGAATGATACTTGTATTTAGGATCCAATTTTTTTTTTTTTGGAGGCCCAGCGGGAGCCCCAGAGGCTGACAAGTGTGCTACCATAGGAGGTATTTAAGCTTTGCAGATGTTAGTATGAAGTGAGTAGAAGAAAGGGAATCTTTTCAATCTTGGGTGGCAGCTCATGTTTACACAGAGGTGCCTAGTAGGGCAGGAGAGAAAGCAAGAGGACAGGGCTGGAGGGGTGGCTTTGGGAACTGGAGTGTTACAGCTCAACATGGGGTCTTATATCCCCTGCCCAGAAAAACCAAAACAGATGCAGCCATCACAGTGGAGAAAGAGTTTAATAGCAAAGCAGCTAAGCCAGGAGGATGGGGAATGTCTCTCAAATCCGCCTTCCTGAAGAGACACAGGATAAGGTTTTATTTATTTTATTTTATTTTTATTATTTATTTTAGAGTCATGGGGTACAACTGAGGATTTGCTATAAAAGTAGGCTGCATGTAGGTGAAATTTGGGCTTCTAGTTGGTCCTCTCTGCCCCCGATAGTGGACCAGGTACACTTTGTGTTACTACATGCCCCCTCCCTTCTCCTTCCCTCCATCCCATGGCAATGCCCAGCGTCTGCCGATCCCACCCTTCTGCTAGTGTTACTAGTGATTAGGGCCTGCTTATGAGTGAGAACATACGGTATTCAGTTCTTTGTTTCTGTGATAGTTCACTTAGTATGACGGTCTCCAGCTGCATTCAAGTCACTGCAAAGGCCATGATCTTGTCCTTCTTTATAGCTGTGTAATACTCCATCGTGTATACATACATTTTTTAAAATCCATTCCACTCTGGATGGGCAACAGGGTTGTTTCCGTGTTTTTACTATTGTGAATAGTGTGGCAAAAAACATCCATGTGCAGGTGTCTTTTTGGTAGAGCTATTTAGGTTCCTCTGGGTATATTCCCAGAAGAGGGATTGCTGGA
>CAUYQG010187909.1:0-93586 GCA_963574415.1 Tarsius wallacei
AACATTTACCATTTCCCACATCCTTGGTCTCTATCGGAAATGTAATACCATTAAAACAATTAGTACAGGACAGATAAAACACACATAGACAAATGCGACTATATTAAACTAAAAAACTTCTACATAGCAAAGAAAACAATCAACAAAATGAAGAGCCAACATTTTGAATGAAGAAAACATTTTCAAACCATTCATCCAATAGGGACTAATATACAGAATTAACAAGGAACTCAAAAAATTCAAGAGCATAAAATCAAATAATCCCATTAAAAATCAGACAAAGGATCTGAATAGGCATTTCTCAAAAGAAACCATATAAATGATTAATAGACATATGAAAAAGAATACTTAGTGTCACTAATCATTGGACAAATGCAAATCAAAATCACAATATCATCTCACCCCAGTTAGAATGGCTATTTAAAAAGACAACAAATAACAAATTTTAGTGAGAATGTAGACAAAAAGAAAACTCATATATATACATTATTGGTGGAAATATAAATTACTACAGTCATTGTGAAAATCAGTATGGAAGTTTCTCCAAAAACTAAAAATAGAACTGCCAAATGATCCAGCGATCAGTTCCTCACTACTGGGTATAATCGGTATATCAAAGGGATGTCTGCGTGCTCATGTTAGTCACAGCACTATTTACAATATCAAAGATATGGACAACCTGTTTATCAATGGATAAACATAAAGAAAATGTTGTATGTGTACACAATGGAGCTTCTTGGCCATAAAAAAGAATGAAATTCTGCTATTTGCAGCAACACAAATGGAACTGGAGGTCATTATGGTACATGAAATAAACCAGATACAGAAAGACAATTATCGTATGTTCTCATTCACATGTGGGAGCTTAAAAAGTGACTCTCATCAAAGTAAAAAGTAAATGAGTTGCCAATGGCTGGGGGAAGGGAGAAATGAGAGAAGTTGGATAATGGGTACAAACATACAACTTGATAGAAAGAATAAGGTCTAGTGTTCAATAACACAATTGGGTAGCTATAGTTAATACAATGTATTATATATTTCAAAATATATAGAATAAAATACTTGAAGTGTTTCCAACACAAAGAAATGATAAATGTACAAGGTGAAGGATATCCTAAATGCCCTGATTTGATTATTACACACTGTATGCATTATCAAAATGTATGTTCCCCAGAAATATGTATAATTACTATCAATAAATAAATTAGTGGAAGACAATAGTTTTTAGTGTTAGCAACATATAATTTATAAAAGTTGCTAGCAGATTATTTTATTAGAGAATTTGCTTTATTATATGTAGTTTACAGTGTCATATAATGCTTTTATTAATAAAGTAGTCATATACTAGACCATCAAAGCCCTGGAGAGAAGCTGGAGTAAAACTCTTTAGGAAATTAAGACATTTAAAAACAGTTATGTGTATGAGGGGAAAAAAAGCCAAAATTAGGCACAAGCAAAAAGCATGGACAAAATAGACCTGAAGATACCTTAAGTTCCTCTTTAGGCTTATTCCATGGCTCATAATCAAGGTCCAGCTAATTAGTGAAAAACTTCCCAGGCACAGAGCAAGTGTGCAAAGACTGGAGGAGATAGCTGTTTTTTTGTTGTTTTTTTTTTTTTGCAAGGAACAATTTCTGAAGAAACACAAGCATAAGAATAAATAGTCAAAGATTTCAAAGCAACTGTTAAAAATATACTCATAAAGCTAAAAGAAATTAGAAAAATCATAGCTGAACAAAATAGGATGTCAACGAACAAATTTAAAATGGAACCAAATAGAAATCCTGCAGATAAAAATAGAACAGCTGAGTTGAAATATTAACTAGAAGGGTATTACAACAGACTTGAGCAGGCCAAAGAAAGATTAAGCAAACTTGAATATAAGACATTTGAAATTATCAAGTCTGAGGAGCAGAAACAAAAATGAAGAAAAATGGACAGAGCCTAGGGGACATAAGAAATAATATCAAGTAGATCAATATATACTGTATGAAAGTTCCAGAAAGCAAAGAGAGAGAAAGAGGCAGAGAGACCATTTTTCAAAATAATGACCTCAAACTTCCCAAACCTGAGAAAGGTATATCTAAAAATCCAAGATTCTCAACAGACTCTAGCTAGGTTAAACCCAAAGAGCCCAACCTCAAGATATATTATAATCAAATTGCCAATAGACAAAAGCAAAGAGAGATTTGTGAAAGCAGCAAGAAAAAGTGACTTGGTACACACACAGGATCCTCAATAAGATTATCAGGTAGTTTCTTAGCAGAAACCTTGAAGTACATAAGAGGATAATATATTTACAATGCTGAATAAAAGAAACTGTCAATCAAGAATTCTATAACCAACAAAACATTTCTTCAAAAATGAGGGGAAAATTAAGATATCTTCAGATAAAAACAAAAATTCTGAGAGTTTGTTTCACTAGATCTACACAACAAGAAATAAAAAATGTAGTCCTTTATTCAGGTTGAGTAAAATAATGCAAAACAGAAACTCAAAGTCTCCACCTGAGCAAAGATAAAAAGCAGTATTACCATAATTTGTAGTAATATCTGTAGCATCACTTTTTGTCTTCTAAAGAATTTAAAAGACAAATGCACAAAATAATTACAAATGTATTTTAAGGTTACATAGTATATAAAGGTGTAATTTGTGACATTAATAACATAAAGTTAGGAGCAAAGAGCAGCAAATAAGTAGACTTTTTATACACAATTGAAATTAACTTGGCATCAATTAAAAATAAATTTTGTAACTTTTAAGTATTACGTATATTCTCCCTGGTAACCACAAAGAAAATATACAATATGCACAAAAGTAAATAAGAAAGAAATAAGAAGTGGCACAAAGTTAATAAAACCCAAAAAAGGTAAAAAAATGAGACAAAAAAAGCTATAAGGCATAAAAAAACCAAATAGCAAAATGGCATAAGTGTTTTTTTGTCAGCAGTTACTTCAAATGTAGGTGAATTGAACAGTTCAAACGAAAGACAAAGATTGGAAAAATAGATTAAATAACATTATCCGACTATATGCTTTCAACAAAACAACTCAGTGTAGATCTCAAGACTCACGTAAGTTGAAAGTGAAAGGATGGAAAAAGATATTCCATGCAAATAAAACACAGTGGAGAACTTGAGTGACTATACTATATCAGACAAAATAGCTTATGTTAAAAACTGTTAGACAAAACAAAGGAAGACATTATATGTTGATAAAGGGTCAAATAAGATATAATAATTAAAAACACATATGAATCAAATATTAGAGCTTCAAAGTATAAGAACTGCAGGGAGAAATACAGAGCTCTACATTAATATCAAGAGACTCCAATACCTTGTTTCCCATAATGGATAGACTAACAGGCAATAGATCAAGAGGAAGTAGAAGATTATACTATATGCAAACTAGAAGTAACAGACATATACATAATATTCTACTCAACAACAGAATACACATTTTTCTCAAGCACAAATGGAACATTCTCCAGGACAAATTATATGTTAGGCCACAAAATTATTCTAAATAAATTTTAAATTGTTAAAATCATACAAAGTATCTTCTGATCTCAATGGAATATAACCCGATATCAACAGCAAAAGGAAAATTATGAAAATTGACAAATATGTGGAAATTAAACACCACATTTATAACAACCAGTGAGTAAAAATAAATGAAAAAATATCTTGAGAGAAATGCAAATTAAAATACAGCTGACCAAAACTTTGAAAGCAGTGCTATAAAGGGAATTTATACCTGTAAACACCTATATTTGAAAAGAAGAAAGTGCTCAGATTAAAAAAACCTAACTTTATATTTTAAATAGTAGAAAAAGAAAAAGAACAAACTATACCTAAACCTCCCATAATTAAGAAAATAGTAAAGATTATAGTAGAGGTAAGTAAAATAGAGAATAGAAAAACAATTAAGAAAATTAATGAAACCAAAAACTGGAACTTTTAAAAGTTCACAGAATTGACAAATATACAGCAAGATTGACAAAAAAATGAGAGATAAAACAAATCTATAAAATTAAAAATAAAATTGGGGACATTATTTAAAATTTTCTAGAAATGAAAATTTTCTAGAAATGAAAATAGTATAGACTATTACTTTGTATAATTGTATACCATAAAATTAGGTAACATGGATGAAACACACAAATTCATAAACACATACAAGCTATAAAGACTAAATTAAGAAGAAATAGATGATTTGAATAGTCCAACAATTAGTGAGGAGATTGTATCAGTAATTGAAAAACTTTCAACAAATGAAAGCCCTGGATCATGTTGCTTCAAAAGGGAAACTTATCAGACATTTAAAGAATCACATTAATTATTTTCAAACTCTTCCAAATCACTGACTAGGAGGAAACACTTCATGACTCCTTCTATGGGACTGTTGTTACTCTCATATGAAATTATACAAAGATACTACAAGAAAAGAACACAACACATCGATATCCCTTATGTATATTCATGACATAGTCCTAAAAAGCCCTAATAAACCATAGTCAACAGCATAGTAAAATAATTATAAATGTGATCAAATGGAATTTATTTTTGAAATACAAGGATGTTAAATCAATGTAACACTACATAAATAGAGTAATGGGGAACGAAACATGATTATTTTAATTGATGCATAAAAAGTCTTTGACAAAATTCAATACTTTTTCACACTAAAAATATTCAACAAATTAGGAATCAAAGGAAATGATCTTAATGTAAAAAATAATAAATGCCTTGTTTGAAAAACAGCGATCATATTCAATGGTGAAAGACTAAAAATCTTCTCTAAGATCAGGAACAACACAAGAATGACTGATTAAAACTCTTCCACTCAATATAGTAGTGGACATTATAGGCAAAGCTACTAGATAATAAAAGAATTAAAAATCATCCTTGCAAAATTGTAAAGAAAGAAGCAAAATTATCTTTTGGTCATGTATGTTAAAAATCCTAAAAATTAGGAGAAAACAAAACCTCTATTAAAACCAACAAATTTTGAAAACTTTCAGGATACTAAACCAATACACAGAAAATCAGTTGTGTTAATATACACAATGAAATTAAAATAATCCCATTTGCGAAGCATCAAAAATAAAAAAAAAATACTTAGGAATGAATTTATCTAGAAGACAATACTTCTACACTGAAAACTACAAAACATTGTTGAAAATATTTAAAGAAAACACAAATAAGTGGAAAGACCTCACCTGTTTATAGATTAGATTAAATATTGTTAAGTGATAAATTCTTCTGAAAATAATGTATAGATTCAATATAATCTCTACTAAAATCCCAGTTGCTGAGAGGGGCTTCAAGATGATAGACTAGAGGCATTTCATATTCACTTCCTCCATTAAGAAGAACAAAAATAATGAGTAGATAATCACACTTTGAACAAATCATCCAAGACAGAACACTAGAATTCAACAGAAAAGTGACAACAAAGAAATGGAAGAAAGGTAGCCTGTTTGACAGGAATCAGCTGGAAGTGGAGAAAGACTCCCCAGTATGAGCAAAGGTAAAGTGAGAGATTCAACAATCCATATTGTCACCATGAACTCCTGCAATCATATTATAAGCCACCAAGAACATTACAGATACCACTGATACTGTTTCAGTCAAATAAATGATCCAGAGACTATACTTCAACAGTCACCCAAAAACAAAGCCAGTGTCCCACCAATCCAACACCATTGATATATCACCAGGAAAAAAATTTTCCCCTATAAAAGTAAATTTAAAAAGTTGGAAGAGCAACTTTTATGCCTGTTGAGCAGATATCAAAATTAGGACACAGGAGACATTTTTAAAAAGAAAGAAAACATGACACTTTCAAAAGAATACAGCAATTCTCTAACAACAGATCCCAATCAAACTTAAAATTCATGAAATTCAGGAAAAAGTCAAATTATTGATTCTAAAGAAATTCATTAGATAAATTAGCATTATGAAAAACAACACAAAGATATTAGAAAAACAAGTGAAGATACAAATGAGATATTTATAAACAAGATAGATATTATAAAAAGAACCAACAGAAATTATGGAAATGAATAGTTAATTGAATGATATGTAAAATACATTCTAAAGCTTCAACAATAGATTACATCAAGCATAACACAGAATCTCAGAACTTGAAGACAGATCTTTTATAATAACCTAGTCAGAAAAAAATAAAGAAAAAATCATTTTAAAAAATGAGCAAAGTCTTCATGACATATGGGGCATCATAAAGTGATAAAATATTTGAATTTTTAGTGTCACAGAAGGCAAAGGAAAAATGAAAATTTAGAGCACCTATTTAAAGAAATAATAGGTGAAAAATTCCCAAGTCTAGCAAGAGATTTAGATATCCAGATACAGGAGACTCTGTGATACACAGGCTAATACAAAACAAAAAGGTCTTACTCATGACGCATTATAGCCTAATAATGTGAAAGACAAACAGAATATTCCACAAAGAGTAAAGCAAGAGTGTTTAGTCACCTCTAAAGGAAGCATCTTCTAGACTAATCGTGGACTTCTCAGCAGAAACCTTAAAGGCCAGTAGAGAATGTGATTATATATTCAAAGTGTTGAAATGAAAAACTGGAGGCCAATTATAAAACATTCAGCAAAAATATGTCTTTCTCAGAGAAGCAAAAAGTGAAGAAATTCATCACCATTAGACCAGTCCTACAACAAATGGTCGAGGGAGTCCTAAACCTAGAAGCAAAAGGACATTTATCATTTATTTATTTATTTATTTATTTATTTATTTATTTATTTATTTATTTATTTATTTTTGCTCCTAGAACTTTATTAATTTCTAAAAGGTATTCAAAATAACTATTCATTTACAATTTTGAGAGTCATACACAGTGGTTCTCAATTGGGGATGATTTTAATCCTCCAGGGGACTTTTGGCAATGCCTGTAGACATTTCTGGTTGTCACAACTGGGGAATGCCACTGGCATCAAGTGCGTAGACACCAGGGATGTTTTTAAGCATCCTATAATACACAAAATGGCTCCAAAACAATAAAGATTATCTGGCCCCAAATGTCAGTAATGCTAAAGTTGAGAAACTCTTATGAAGGAAAGTTATTGGAGGTTCCTGAACAGGGAAAAAGTTATTGAGTTGGAGTTTAGAAGGTCTCACTTTTACCATTCCTCTAATATGCCCCCAATTCTAGCCACAGCAGAAGGGACTTGCCAACTCTATAATGTGTACATTCACGTATTTAGTAATTCAACTAACATTTATTAGGGGTCTACGATTCCCAGTACTCTGCATACTAGCTCGTGAGTGCTCACAACAACCACATGGCAGTCCTTAGAAGTATCTGCTTCTCTGTCTCTTCCACTGGCCTGTCTGCTCCTCTAGGCAAGGGACCCATTGAATCATTTCATATGCTGAGTACTTAGTATATAGTACCTGTACTCAGTATGGTTTTTGTTTGATTGAACAAATTAATGCAGATTGAATTCAAGTGTGGAAGAAAGTGAAGTGGAGCCCAAACAGAAAGATGATGCAATATTCCAGCTGTGAGGGACTGAGAGTCTAAATTAAACTGAGAGCAGGGAAAGCTGACAGAAGAGACATCCCAAGGAACTTGGTGATGCGAACGGAGTCAAGAATGATGATAATTATTAATAGAAGGTTGCTGCAAAAGCTTTTGTGAATAAGAAAACTAGACTGTAGGGTTTAAAGAAAGAAAGAAAAATGATAGTAAGGATGAAATCGAAGAAATGGGTGTATAATATGTAATCAGTTAATAAATTTTAAAAATAAAGGATAAGAGAAGAAATGCTAGAAGAGATAAGAGAACACAGTTGTTTATCAAGCTGATAGGTTGATTGGGAAACCAATATCCTAAAAGATGCAGGGAAGGAATTGGGTGGGGGGCAGGGAGAGATGTACAGTAAGGACACTTAGAGATCAGGTAAATCAATGGTACAAGATCTCACAGATGGTATGGAAAAGGGTTTAGGCTGACCTCCAATTCCCTGGGATTCAGATGAGACATCAATTTCTTTAGAAAAGAAGGTTTTCAAAAGCATTATATGTTGTGTGCACCTAAATACAGTTTTCTGTCCTTTGTAGAAATACTAACTCTTATATAGCACTTAGTTTGAGCCAGGTTCTGGTCGAAGTTCTTTACACATATTAACTCATTTAAGCCTTACAGTAATTCTAAGAGGCATATATTAATGGAATCCCAACTTTGCTGTAACACAGAGAGGTGAAATAATATATAGCACTGGCAAGTGGTAATGCTGGGAGCTGGACACAGGTCAACTGACTGTCCTGTTACAACTGCTGACTTTACAAACTATAGAATAAGACTTACCATTGAAATAGCATACAGTGAGTTGGATTTGTCAGTAAACTCCTTAATGTTTGCTTCTTAAATAGCCCTATGCTAAATTCTAAGCTCACCCTTTATTTCATAACAAAAAAACTATAAATGATGGTTTTCTATTCAGTTAGTAAACCCTATCATTTTACAGCTTTTTTTATTTTGCCATTATGTGTGCTTATAAAGCTAAGTATATATTTAACTCTTCCTAACATCTGCAAGTTTATTTTTAACTCAGAAGATGGCAAACTCAAAATGCCATTTTGAATTTTAATTTTAAATTGAGTCATGGCCCTAACATAATTTAGCTCTTTCTTGTCATAAATTATTTGTTCCCTGATAAGCACAACTATATCTGATTTTACTATTATCTATAATTTGGACAATGAAGCAAAAATAAGGCTCCCTTTTGTCCCTAACCCCTGTTACACTTGGTGTTATATTAATTTTCTTTCTTTTCTTTCTTATTTGCTAAAATATGTAATTAAACAGAAATTAAGGGTCATAAATAGTTTGCATTTTAAAATGTCAGGAACCAGAAAGGTCATGTTAATCCTGATTTTTTTTTTTTTTAACAATAAGTTCTTCCCTTTTATTCAGTCACAATTAACAATTTTGTTCCTTGGGAACCACTGCCAAGACTCTCAGATAAGAAAGAGTTTACTAGCTGCTTTCTACCATGTTATTTGGTGACCTCAAACAAAGAAGCTCATTTACATTTTTGCATTCATTAATGAATTTAGTTAAAGCTCTAAGTGAGATATTTTCAAATGACATTTAATAACAGAACGTTTTTTTTTTTAAACTAGAATCTTAAATGGGAGCTTAGCCATGTAAAACAAATAAGATATTTTACTGGGACATATTTATTTTATAGGTTCAAATGTATACTTTTCTTATTCTAAATTTAGTCAATGATAGTGCAACACAATGGTGATCAACCAAATATCAACATTTGGCAAACATATATTTGGCTGTTCATGTTTCTTTATTAGTGGTTTAAAATTTAAATCAAATAGTCATGGGCCATCTGACTATTTTACACAGTTTAAATATCTCTTTTCTAAATCAAAATCATTAAGCCCAGAAGACATCGTACCTGTGTCCTGTGCTTGCGATTACAATGTTATCCCCTGCTTTCCATGTTATTGCTTCTTGTAAAATCAAAGTCCTCTCCCCTGCCTTTGCTGTATGAGCCAAACGAGTCCAGATCACAGGAACAGGCAGACCTGGAGCCAACACACATGGAGTATTGCTTGATTAGTGAGAGCTTTATGCATTTTAATCTTTTCCTGGATTGAATAAATTTGGGGAAGGTTCATTTTACCTTAGACTTTCATACCTTTCTCAAAAGAGAAACATGTAGAATGTTTGCTTTTTAGCAGTAACAATCAGGTTTGTAATAGCATGTGTGGTTCTATAAAATTACAAAACATTCTTCTGCAATAATATACTGTATTTATGGCAATCTTCTTTCCAGGAACATAGTATAAATGATAATATTGGCAAAATGGGCAGAGGTCTATTATCTTTACCATCAATAGGAAGGAATTGCTTAAACTGATAATCTAGAGACGTCAAATTTCTAAGAAATGGCAGTAGCATATATATTTAGCACCATGCAGAACATTTATGATCATAAAGTATCATGCTTATGGTATTCTAAATGTATCAAAATAGATTACTGCAACACTGAAGACTTCAATACAAAAAGGATTCACACCATGCTACCTTTAAATAATAAGTTGCTCTATAACTTACCTCAAATGGGATCAAAACCATTTTTACTTATTCACTTTTCCAGGATATAGTTATAGAAATGTGCAACTATAACTTTATTTTTGTTATGTTTTAGAAAGAACCCATTTTCAGATACAAATGTAAGAAACTGCAATCTTATTTCAGACTTAATGCCTTTTTTATGTAGATCAAAGAGTAAACAGATAGTCACTATGGTAATTGCAAAAAACGAGACAAAAGGTGCTTGGAAGCACACAGGAAAGGCTTCTCAAATGTGACCTTGGTCCTGAGTCTTGATAACCTGAGGGACTGGCGTGGTCTGGCTGTGGGAATGGAAGAGGTAAAGAGGGGTACAGAGAGGTAGCTAAAGACATGAGAAGTCTGGAGGATTTTTACTTAAGAGAGTGTCATTAAAACAATGATCCTTGTTTCCTGGTGAGTCTTCCTCTACCAACTCCCTGAATCATTCTGCTGCTGTACCATACCGTGCAGATCCAGGATTCCCTCTCGCACAGCCAGTGTTTTGGCACCATATACAGGGAGCTCGGGGGATCGCAGGTGCCCGTGCAAGGTAATGACAGCCTTGTGTTGAAATGGAGATGCTTCTGTCCCAATCTACAAGAGGTGTCACAAATGCCATTCAGATGATTAAAACTCAATGTTCACAATTATTTTGTATTCTCTTCTTTATTTTCAGAATCAGTTGTTCAGTTGTTCATACCTTTCTTCCAAAAGCTAAACCTTTAATTTTCTAGTCAGTCAAATGCACTATGCCAGACCATTGGAAAGTGTACTGAATGACTTACATTAGCCATACTTAGGAGATGACTTTTTCCTGTTCTATTTTAAATTCTGCTATGTGAAAATACACTATTATCTTTCCATTAAAAACACAAGAATCCTTTGAGCAACTTTTTCTTTCAAAACATGAGTTCACACTAATAACAAAGACCTAAACACAGGTAAACATAGGAGAGGTAAGTATAATTCCTACCCATTTTACACATAGTATTTCAAAAATAAATGGAGAGAGGTTAGAAATGAATACACATCATGTTCTCTCGTATACCTGAAGAACGCCTCCATCTGTAATTAGAATATTTTCTGCCTGGAGTTCAAGGTCAGCTTCATCAAATATGAGCGTCCCACCTAAGAACCATACAATTTTAAAATGTATCACAAGGAAAAGGCTTGTTAAAAGTTACCTATTAGATAATTAATTACAATTTGATTTCTTATCCCTGTCCTGCTTTGCTATGCATTTAACTTCATTCAGGTCTTTGACAACAAAAAAGCATGAAAACTGCAGGCAAGACTTGGGAGTTGACAGAAACTCAAATCCCGGGGAAGAAGATTATTTCCCTTTGACCATTTGCTATTTTAAGTGGTATTAAATATTGCAGTTATGCAAATTAGTTCTACAAACACGAGGTCTCAAAATATAAATTGAAAACAAAAACAAGGTTAAAGAAAAGCATGTTTATAGAAACCACTATAATGCCAACATTAGCTCTTTTACCCATTAATTTGCATTCCCAACAGCTATAGCCAGGTTAGCATTAAAGAAGGTACTGAGATATACTTTTTATGAGACTAATGTAAATTTGTAAGCAGTAAAACTTTACTTGTCCAAAGGTCCAATAGTTAATAACTTCAAATAACATAAACATATTATTATCCCAGAAGTTAAAAAATAGGAATAGTGCAGAAGTCCACCAGCAGCTAAAACCATTATAGCAAAGTTTTGCACAAAACCCCCATGCACTTTACTCTTGCCAATTGTTGATTTTTTTACATGCAAATGTAATAGTGGTGGTTATTTAGTTTTCCGTAGTAAAATTTAGTTTTCCACAGTAAAAACAGACTATCAAGGAGCAGAGAAAACCCCGGGTAGCAACTAAAAGTGGGAAAATCCCAACCTGTCTTCCAAGGGGAATCAGGGAGACCACTTAGGACAGAATTGAACCAACCTCTATGATTTTATAACCCCAGGGCCCACTACATCAGTGTTTCTTGAAGTGGAAAATACCCTTTATTGCTGTGATTTAGTGAAAGTGCATGGGCATGCTCACCCCTCCCCCATCCCCTCTACTGAAACATGTTTCATAAAACAACATTTCACTTTAAAAGATGCTTACCCATATGGATGCAAACACTCTGATAGTTTCTAGCCTATTTTATTGTATTTTCATTTATTTATTTTTTCTTTACTTCAGTCGCTTTAGGGGTTACAAATAGTTTTTGGTCTGGGCTTTAAGTGTACCCACACCCCCACCTGTGCACATTGTACCCCATAAGTGGCCTTCCATTCCTCTACCCTATCCCTCCCTCCCTCTCTCCCCTTTCTGAATATTTTACCTTGAAAAATGTTGATTGCAACACACTACATAATATCATAATCACAAATGATTGTAACACTCAATTTAGAAAACTCAGTATTATACTCCATGTTAAAAACATGATGCAACTACAGATGTTCATGATCATGAATTTTGATTGAATTATTTTTGCCAAAATATTCCAGAGGCAGAGTCTAATAAACAAATTTTCAGAAATTTACCCTGAATGAGCAACATTTTCAGAATAGGGGTACTTTGATCCAGCAGAATTGTCTGTCCTTTTGTAATAACAACAAATGACCCTTCTTCCGGGGGAGATTCTCCTCCCCATGAGAAATTGGAAGACCAAGCATCGACATATAGAAAGTCAGCATTATCCTGTAACAGAATATGAGACACTTTAAAGTTTGGGATTTTATCAGAGGTTTTCATTCAATTTTTCAAGAAAAAAGAAATGCAAACAATAAACATTTTATTAAAAATAAAATAAAACCTACTTGAAATATGTGATAGCTGCCTCTTGATTTATTTCACAATAATAGTCAACTAAAAGAATCCATTACCAATTATCCCACAACACAGAATAGCTAAAAATCTAAAATAATAAAAATTTTAATGATAAGCAACAAAATGTAAGTTACTATAAATTTATTACAGTCACAACTCACTTATTTTTTGGAGATGTTAAAGTAAAACTTTCATTATCAACCAGCCCACCTCCCATGATACTAGCTTTCTTCTAGCTGTGATTACTGTACCCAACACTGTATTACCAGCTTGGCCACGCCGTTGCTTCCAATGTGGACACGAATTGAAGTCCACCCTGAAAGAACATGGGCACCTGTCATGCAGATGATGTGTGTCTTGTTGGAATACTCAACATCACATTTGGCTTCAGCAATGGTGATGTGAACATCCTCCATGATTTCACTGTAAAGAAAAAACGGAAAAAACAAAACATTTATGTCTTTTCACAGATTTCAAGGTCACACCGTCAAATCCTTTTATATATACATAGTATTGTAAAAAAAAAAAAAAAATTGATCCTATAGGCCAGCAATGTGCAGACGGACACTTTATTTTTCAGTATTATAACTTCAAAATATTTGTTGAGAAAAAAGTAAGAGAGATTAGGAGGCCAGAAAATAGGACTGTACAAACTAGCAGGTGTTCCAGTGTTAAAAGAAAAACTGCCTGGGTTCAATTTACTGAGGGATTCCTTGTTTGTCTCTAAACAGGTACTACTTTCTGTAAGAGACTTTCAAGGATTATTGTGTCTATATGACATTTTTACCACATTCGCAGACTTTAGAACTTAACCTTCAAGTAAAAATGAAATTCTGAGGTAATTAAACCATTTGAGCCATTAAAATAGATTTCTATGATACGGTGTTTTGAAGTCAGCCTTCTCCATTTGAATAACAGTAACAGTGCAGTACTTTTGAGTCAAATAACAAGTATGTTTAAGAAAAAGGAACCCGACCAATTACAGTGGAGTGAAGCTGATGTGTGAAAAAATGTAGTTTTTTTGACCCAATAAAGCAGATCATAGTTGCAAATATGATGTCAGGAAAAGCATTTAGAAGAAGGTGATTTATATTTGTAATGATACTAACTAGGATTTGGGGAAAGTTATTTAGCCTGTTTAATCTCAATTTCCTAACCGTAAAATGGTGCAAAAGCATCTCATAAAGGTAAGACAGGAAACTTCTGCACATAGAAAGGTGCCCACAGTGTAAGTACTCGATAAATGTTAGCATTAGTGCTACTTTGTGCCTTAACTATGACATCAGAGAGCTAAGTACACATTACATGACTATATGTAAGCACTGTGCTGGCATAGGAGAAAGTAGGAGTAAAGACTTGAGTCTGGAAATAGGCACTGATGCCTATGTGTGTGAAGATAGTACCTGAATCCTGATCCCATGACTGTCAGTCTGGTGCCCCCTGCTGTACTGCCTCTCTTGGGAGATACTGCAGTGATGAGTGGAGTCAGTGATGCCATGTAGGTAAACAGAGTTGTAGACCGAGACGAATCTTTCCCGTTGACCACACTCACTTCACAGGCTTCCTCAGGCCCCCTGCCTATGAGAAAAGGATCAAACAGTGCAGTTTTCCATCAAGCCCTGACTCGTTTCTAAAAATCCCCAAACGTTTACAATAACATCTTCCTTTACCCACAATCATTTTCCCATATACACAGGCTAATGTGGAGTAATAAAGGCCTCTAGCAAGAGCCCAAAACATCACAAAATTCATACACATTATTAACAGAGAAAAAAACCCCTTAGGCCGTCCCTCAGAGATTCTCATTGTAGACAATTCTACAACACCGCCTGCCTACTCTTTCAGTTCTTGAAGATCCAACATTGCAAATTAAAGCAGTAAGGAGGGAAGAACCACTCAAGGCAGGCACACTAGCAACAGCAAGGAGTGCAGCTCAAGGCAAGGTAAGAGAGAGAAACACTACAGAAACGCTACACAAAAGCATAAGATGCAGAGCCCGTGTTAAGACAAACAACCTAAAACCTTGACAAATCCTTACCACATCACTACATATTTTTATCAGGATGCAAATGCTGGTGTTGATCTCATAAATAAGTCTAGTTATAAAAAGATTACATTTTCTTCAATATTCTTTAAGAAGTTTGAGAAAGGAGCAGAAATATTTAGAAAAGCATCACAAATTTTGTTAATGTCTTTATGAATATTTGCATATAAAACATATCTTTTATTCTTCTAGAATACTCATGTTTAAATACCTTCTTAAATTTTGTTAAATAATAACTAAATTTGTTGTCTAAAGTACCAGATATTTAAACTTCAAACAATCCACTAAAGTAGAGTTAATAATATTTCCGTTTAATAGTTTATGACAGCTGAGCTTGGTGGCTCAGCCTGTAATCCCGTGCTTTGGGAGGCTGAGATGAGTGGATTGCCTGAGCCCGCGGGTTCAAGACCCGCCTGGGCAAATTGGCGAGACCTCATCTCTACAATAAATCAAAAAATCAGCCGGGTGTGGTAGCGAATGTCTATAATTCCAGCTACTCAGAAGGCTGAGGCGGAAGGATCGCCGGAGCCTAGCAGGTGGAGGCTGCAGTGGCTGGGAGCGGCCACTGCACTCCAGTCTGGGTGACAGAGTGAGACTCCAACTCAAAAAAAAAAAAATAGTTTGTGACACTGAAGTAGAGAGGAGTTAAATTACTTAGCTAGGGTTACACAGTAAGTGGCAAAATGGATATTCAGAAACTCCTCAGAGCCCATGCTCTTAACTACTAATTAACAATAAATAAGTAAGAGTAATGATAACAGCAAATTGCATATCATGTTCTATACATCATTTCATCTACTTTACGTACATTAACTTATTTAATCTCCGTTAATTCTACAAAGTAGGCTACTGTAATGAATCTCACTTTAAAGATGAAAAAATTGAGTCACAGAAGGAAAAATAACTTTCCCAAAGACACACAACTAGGGTTTGAATCTTGGCAGTGAACTACCAGGGGTCAAACTCATAAGCATTCCACCATCCTATCTTTAATAAAAGTCTAGTAACTCAAATAGGGACTAAAAATGTCTTCTCCATTTGATGTGCTCAATAAACTAAGAGCTGCCAGTTTATGTCATAAACTGAAAAACTGCATTTATTATAAATAATTCAATCTAACTCAAATTTTATGAATCTCGAAAGACGTAAACCTAGAAAATAAAGTTCTGAAGAAACCACTTAAAATCAGGCAGTCATAAAGTGATTTAATTACCCCCAAAGAATGCAATAGCTTGAAGAAAGAAATTCAGAATGTAATCTTTATACAATTAACCATTTTGCAAAGGCTGCCATTGTTTTCTTCTGACAACTTACCATTATTAGGTGGAATTTCACATAATAATGTTGTGTATTCAGATGAAAGCCTGTCTGTTGCACATTCTGAGCCACAAACTAATACAATTGAATTTTGCGGATTAAACCCGGTGCCTGTCACAGTCATGGTTTGACCCCCACCAAAGCTCCCTAGTAAAGACAAATGGAAAAACAAAGCAAATTAAAAGAAAGCCTTCTCTATGTACATATTTGTTTACCTTTATTTTAAAGCCTGAATTGAAAGTAAGATATATTAAATGAAAAGATTCTTAGAACTGAATTATATATTGTATTATATTAATGCCATAGAATTTCTTTTGATTGTAGAGTTTTAAAATCTTCACTGAGTAAATGTCCTATCTGATAATTTATTTAAACTATTTCTAGGAACTAACATTTTAAGTATAGGAGATGTCACAAAGATTTTCAGAGTAGTCAAAATATACATGTAAAATTACTATTTTAATTATGAGTACAAGGGATATACTTTCCTATAATTTTTACCACTAGAATAATTTTCAAATAGAAAAATATACTAATCCGTGTAGAAATAATATCTAAATATGATTTTTAAAAAATTTCCATGTATCACTGGTTGTTTTAAGCTGTACTGAATTTTAAATAAATTATACAACACTAAAAGAAATATAAGACATTATATTTTGAAATAATTCTCATGCATGTTTATTTGATGTACAAAGAAAAAATACTTATAATGTGCAATAAGAACTACAAATTATGTCAGTGTATCAGGAACATATTTTTTCCTAAAGAAGTGTTTACTGAAACATCAACTATGTGGAGGCCTCTACATATTCATAAGTACCTTGGCTTGGATGAATATTTTGAATATTAAGTGGGTACTCAAACACAACTGTGGACACAGCAGAACCTTTTGTCTTATGATGCATCATAACAGGAAAAATGCCACCAGCATGGTCTCCCACAGTGCACTGCAACACACTATCATTGGCCATGGTCACATTACACTGAATATTATTTATCATCACTGAGATTGCCAAGATCTCAATACCAAAGTTAGATCCAGTAATTTCAATGTTAGTTCCTGGTGGACCTAAAAAAAAAAAAAAAAAAGCAAACAATATAAATATATCTGAATTACAATACTTACACATGCATTTAAAGATATATCCCTTTACTTTTATCAATTAAAAACCCCAGTATTTTAAAACTAATATAAGTATTGACAATACATGTGGTATCATATAATACATTTTGACTATAGTATATACTACAGTCTACTGTATACTAACTAAATAAGTGATTTAACTCAATGTTCATTATTTTTCAGTCCTTTTGTCCATTCTACTGAGTTGTAAGTTACTAGCTCAGGCTAGGGGAAGAGAACAGCAAATCTAGAGTTAAAAAGTATGAATGTCTGAACAAGTTGAGCTAGAGAGTATTTTAAGAATGAAGCTTTACTAATCTTTATTCTAGTTCATTCCTTCCTGACATAAGCAACTCTTTTGAGAGTGGACCACATTTTTCCTAATTCAATTTTTTCAGTAGATTTGACTTGGTAAGCAAATTATTATATGTAAATAAGCATAAGACTGTAAATACAGAAAAAGAAATTAACTTAAAGACTTATAGGTGAATGTCGATGTTAATGCCATAGAATGAATGCACGTAGTACAAAGTATTTAAATCTGTCTGTTCTCTTGTTTCTGCCTTCTGAAAATGTGCATTGAGGGCATGAAAGATATGGAATTTTTCAGAGGTCATTCTGAATGTCCACATATCTAAATTTTAAATGAAAATTAATCAACAAAACTTGGTACAAATGCAGAGTTCTCAATAGTAAGGATTGCTTAAATCTAAATTGTTATTTAAATACCACAACTATTAATAAGATATTTCATGTTAGAAATAACTTAAAGATACAATCTAAAACATTTCTTTGAGTCTTAAAATTTTAATTCTGTTGGACATTTGACCTTTCAAATGGGACAGTGTTGCCCTAAGTGTGATCTATTGCCTGTCTCTACAGTAGATAAAACAGCTCAGTTCTCACTTGTCTACCAGTCTGCTATACCTTCAAATTGTTTTGAAGAGACATTCAAAGACTGAAATGGAAATGTTCATGAAGATAAGGAACATATGCCATTATTTGCAATGATTACAAATATATGGGAAAGAAAGATGCTATTGTTATTGTTAACATGGCATGTTTCTTGATATATTAAAGAAAATGTTAACACTTCCCTGAGATGTAAACTAAAAAAGACTTTTCTAAAAGGCTAACATTTAATGAGCTCTTTATTAAATGTACTATTCTAAGTTATGGTATATAAATGAACTTCTTGACTTTATAAGGCGGGCACCGGCACGTTTAAAACTGATGTTAAAAAAAACTTGTATAAAGTCTCATTTAATTCTCACTGGGAATTTAAAAAACCAAGATTTGAGCCATTCGAAAGCCATGTTTTCAATCACAACACTATAGCTTTCTCTCCAGAATTCATTAGATAGATGATAAGCATTCCAGTAGTTTGAAGATCAGAAACAGCATAGCATAATGTCAAGGACTTAGAAGACATCTCAATCTATTCTTCACTTAGGGAAGCGAGTCTTGCTAAATAATTAAGTGAATCTTATTTGATAATATTGTCTTCATTTTTATTAGAATAAAATCTTACTTGATAATATAATATTGATAATATTGAATGTGCCAATTCCCTCCTTAACAAGAATACTGTTGAGATAAGTTAGTAACCAATTTGCGTTCCATGGAAATAAAGTACTCTGAAAAATCTCTCATTGTTAGGAAGAGCAACTATTTGTTAATTTAAACAGGTGTTTTTAGTGCCAAGTCAACATGAATGACATAAATTAGTTACTAATTTTGGCCCACGGATATCCAGTATTTCTTCCTCATTTGAAATTTAGGTCAAGTTAATAGGGATTTTGTCTCTAAGCAGAAGTTGGATTTTGGCTAAAAATTTTATCCCATGAATGTGAGAAAAATAATCACAAAATAGAAAATACATAGAACTTGATCCCATGTATTAATTGGGTTAAGTAGGACTGTCTGAAAACGCATCTTAGTAATTATTTACAAACACTATTTCAATTCTATACTAATAAATATTACTGATAATATGATACCAAGATAATAAGAAGGCAGATGTTTACATACCTCTATTTGGGACAACTCCTCTGAGGAATGGGGTCTCCTCCAGGGAATATGTAAATGCCAAAGGTGGATAAGCAATTGAATTCACCAAGATTTTAACACCAACCATTCCAACTGTTCCTGCTGGAGTGCGGCAGTAGACTTCACTGGGGTTGATAGAAATAATTTGACAAGGGTCATTCCCAACAGTGACTGTGGTGTTGCCTGGATAAAAGCCGTTTCCTGTGATCACCAAGGTAGTTCCACCACCAATGCTTCCTGAAGTAGGTGACACAGATGCCATTGCAGGGCTGCTGACAGTGAGGTTTCCCAGAGCCAAGCCTTTAGTTCTCACCAGAACACTAAGAGAATGATGTCCGGCTGGGAGAGGAGTCACAAGGACAGTGATGTTATTTTCCTTAACATCTATTGCTCTGAACTGTTGATTTCCAGTGAAAACAGCAATGTCCTCTAAGACAGTTCCAAAGCCTTCTCCTTCAACAAGCACTTTTACAGACCCATTGATAAAGTTTGGAAAGATTCCTGATACATAAGGAGTGATGCTTTCTAAATATGAAAAGCTGCAGATCCCCTGGCACTGGGCAGGCACTCCATGTATTAGAAGATCTACATCCACAAGCTGTTGGGGAGCAGGGGATGTCTCACACTCAATGGTTGTATAATTCACTGATAGAACTTGACATGGGAAAGCACCCATAAGGACTTCTGCACCTGCAGAAGAAACTGCAAATCCAGAGCCTTTTATGGTCACTCTTGTCATTCCTGTAGTCGATCCTGAATTTGGCAACACCATGTCAATGTTTGGCAAAAGAACAAATCCCCTGTCAAGTTCATTAGGCAGTATATTGATAGCAGTGCCCAGGTTAGAGATGGTTACAGTGACAATTTCCTTAATACCAACATCCATTGAGTTTTGAGGGTCAATATGACACATAATAGAATTGTCACTGCTTTCTTCTACAACACACAGGTAGCTACCAATTGTAACCTGGAAATAAAATGAATACAAAATAAAACAAGTCAGTACATTACTCTAGTATAAACTTAGACTTTGTATTAGCAACAACTATAAGTTCAAAAAGCTAATTATGTGCAAAATTTTTAACTCATAAAATTAATTTTGGGGGATGATTAAGGCATATTTTGAATTAACCTTAAGACCGAATTAGAATTGCTACATTATTCATGATAGCCAAAAGGTGAAGCCCAAATGTCCATCAACGGATAAATGGATAAATAAAATGTGATCTATCATACAAACAACTATTTTTAGGTAATACAAAGAAATAAAGTACTGATGCATGGTACAACTTGGTTGAGCCTTGAAAATATTGTGCCAAGTGAAAAAAAAAAAAGTCAGTCACAAAAGGCCACATATTGTATGATTTTATTTATAAGAAATCTCCAGAATAAGCAAATTTGTAGAGTTGCCTTGGACTGAGATGGATGGAAGGATTGTGATGTCCAGGGGTTCTAAAATTGACTCTGTGACAAGTGCACAACTCTGTGAATATACTAGAATCTACTGAATTGTACATTTTAAATGGATGAATTGTAGGTTATGTAACTTATATCTCAATAAAACTGGTAAAAATTAAATTACGAGGCTATGGTCAAAATACTTTTGATGAGAACACAGAAGTACAAAGGAGAGCCTTATATTCTTACCTTATTAGCACATGTGAGGTTACTAAAGCCATGTCCAGTAATTGTTATTAATTCATGAACTGTTCCAGTGGAAGGGGTAATGTTGCTTATAGATGGTGAAAAACAACTTGAAAGTTCAAATAGCAAGTATTTTGAATCTTTAACCCCACTATTATTCAGGCCACACAGGGGTTCTGTTGCTAGGCAGCTTGCCACAGAGCTTCCCAAATACAAATTCTCAGGTCCTCCTTTGGACAAAAGTCATGAATAATATTCTAAAATGAGAACTGTTTTCAAACTGTGTTTCTCTTTATTTTGATGATGATGGTTTAAATTCTGGAAAATCTCTCTCTTTATTATTATTATTTTTAATGACAAGAGGGTTTTAAGCAGGACACAAGTATTAAAGATTTGGACAAAAACAGTACAGCAAAGAGAGAAGAGGGAAGATAAAATTAATTTATTTTTAGATTTGTCCAAGACGAGATCCCATGGGGAAAATAATAATATAACCTTACAATCTAATGTGTTTTCAGGAACATATAGGGTGTCAGAACTCTTTCACATTACATCTCATTTGAGACATACAATGATTCTGGGAAAGAAACTGGCAGGAAAACATTAACACAATCCTTATTTTGAAGAATAAATTCTGGCCTCAGAGAAGACAAGACCTAATCAAGGTCATGTGGATGAGTAAGAGACAGAA
This sequence comes from Tarsius wallacei, assembly GCA_963574415.1. Taxonomy (NCBI): domain Eukaryota; kingdom Metazoa; phylum Chordata; class Mammalia; order Primates; family Tarsiidae; genus Tarsius; species Tarsius wallacei. The sequence goes on from CAUYQG010187909.1 coordinate 21,813, forward strand.
GCACAGTTAGACCTGATCATCTGCCTCCTATTCCAGAAAGGTCACATAAGCCCTGGGTCACCTGGGTAGCAGAGTTTCTATCTTTGCCCATCTTACCCTGAGTGTATGTGGCTTCAGTGCTACCCACAAACAGGTGCAGGGGAATGCGTCTGGTTTCAGCTGGGAAAATGTTAATGACTCCTTGGAGAAAAATGGAGTGAGCCTCATCAACATACCCGCTGCTATAATAATGGACTCCAGGTGAGGTAAATTGGTAAGAAAATGAACCTGCCATAAAATGAGATTGCACATAATAAATACAAGCAATTAATGCCTTTTTGAAAAAAGGGTGAAAACATTTGAAATGATAATTTAAATGCACATGTAGATGACAGGTTTCCTATTTTTCATGTGTATACTATTTCAATAGGAGGTAGTAAGGAAATCACTGGCTATTTAAAAAAAAGCTATCTTGTATAATGAAATTACATTCCATGAAGACAAGATCCAGCATTAATTTTCTAGAAAACCACATAAGTCTGGTATACCTTACCAAAATTTAAAGAAAAAAATCAACATGAAATAACAAATTTTTAAAAACCTAACCACTTAAATTTTATTTATGAGTGGACAGTTCAAAAAGTGTTACGTATACACAGGACAAAACAGACAATCTAAAAGTCACATTTTACTCAAGTTGTCCTATAAGACATTTTGTAGCTAATTCCAATCAATAGAAGTCCCTAACTTGCTATTAAATTGGTTTGATTAAAACACGTATTCCTATTTTCATTGTATTTTGCTGTTTCAATATACTTTTCAATGATTGATTATCACAGAATCAATAAAGATATTTCTAATATCAGAATTCACTTTAATATGTATAAAATAACTTGCTTACACTCACTAATAACATTTTTACTTAAGCAATAAAATGCCAACTAAACCACCTTGTGCATTTGTATATATTATTTGTGCAAAAGTACCATATATTACATTTATTTTAAAAGTCTTTTTATTAAATCTAGGAAAAAGAGACATAAAGCAAAAATCAATAAGCAGAAACATACCTGATGTAGATTTTTGTTTTCTATTTGTAAACCCTTTGCCATCATAAATTACACTTCCGGGACTGGAGACAGAGAAAACTCTATATCCTATCCCCCTAAGAAATGAATGTGTCTGCCAACGCCATATCACAATGTCTCCCACAGACACGTTTAAGACTGATGGTGACCAGGCATATCCTAATCCATGTACTGGAAGCAAGAATCGAGTCATATTTTGAAAGAAAAAAAGAAACAGAGTACATTTCTTAGTAATTATGTTTGACAACATTGTGAGTTTTGTACAGTCACTAGTGAAAACAACTTTTTCATTAACAATGCAAAATTTTAGGTACATAATTTAAACACTTAACAAAAATAAACAGAAACGGCCAGGTGCAGTGGCTTATGCCTGTAATCCCAGCACTTTGGGAGGCCAAGGCGAGAGAATCCCTTGAGCCCAGGAATTCGAGACCAGCCAGGGCAACATAGTAAAACCTCGTAGCTTAAAAAAAAAGGAATAAAATTAAAAAATAAACAGAAATAGGCAAGATAATGAAAAGATAAGGAAGTAACAAGTCACACAGTCCTAAAAATGATAATCAAGAGACAATTTGAAAAAAAATTGAAAATTCAATAAGTTGCTTAGAAATATTACATGGAATATTTTAAAAAGCTATCAAGTATTTAAACAAGAATTTTCTGATGTAAAGAGGACTGATAATAAGTGGGAATAATTCAGGAGGTTCTCGACTGCAGCAAAACCACTGAATCACTTTATATGTGAAACCCTATGACAAGGAAATACCACTGACACATTAAAAAAGAAACAACATTTATTCTCTAAATAAGAAGTATAAATAAAATCAAATTAATTTCAAGGTAAAGCGCTTTTATTATTTACAGTATATAAAATGTTGGTTGATACCTGAATCTTCCCCATTGTTGGTAATCCTGAATACATTCCCTGTTGAAGGAAGAATACATCTTATGATGTTTTCTGATGCTGATGTAACATTGCAAGGGTAGGACCCTAGAAAGAATAAAGATGGGAAATTAAACTTTTTTCTCAAATATTTTTTGTGGACTATAGAAATGAAATATAGAAATGAACTATAGAAATGAAGCAAACAGTCAAGGCCCTAGAAAAGTCCTGCCTGTATCATAGGATCTTTGGTACTCTTTTCTGACAGTAACAATGTGTGAGTACTAATTATTTTGAGAACACACACCCCCACCCCCCATTTTAAGTGTCCATACACATTAGGTACACAATAGTTATTTATTAAAATAAAAAACAGTTATTTACTTTAAACAAATATACTTAACCATATTTAAAATAGAAAAATAAAGCTTCTGCGATTGAGAGTATTTGTATGATAACTCAGCACCTACAGTGCATCCTTTAAGCAGAGAAAAATGATAACAGCTCTTGTATGAGATCTGTGGGATAAAGCTCTTACCTAAGAGCACAGTATTCTCAGTTGGTATCATACTGAACCCAAAACCCATGATGGTGATTTCAGTTCCACCATACAAGGACCCTCTCTGTGGAAACATGCTGGTCACTTCCAAAATATACTGTATTGAAGCATTTAACTTGTCTCTGAAAATGAAAAAGTGGATAGATTTTTCAGGGAGCTTCCTACTGGTTTATACTGATAAACGCTTGCTATGATATGACTTCTTTAGAAAGAGGAAATAACTGAATGCTTTTCAAGTTAGACAATCTGGTCATTATAGCTTCAATTTAGTTGGATGGTATATTTAGTAATCTTTCTTTAACTATGAAAATTAGATTTCTGAAAAATCTAATGGCAGAACTTGAGATGAAAGAACTTAAAATATTATGGAAAAATATGGTTATGATAACTGAGTACATAAGAAATATACTAATCCTTTAAAATATTTTATATTTTCATTAGTGTAAAACAAAAAGGCAGCTCTATCTATTAAAAAGCGATGAAATTCCACACATTTTATATAGGCAGTAAAAGTTTTGTATAATTAATTTGATTTTATTATTCCATGCTTATTAGAAACTTGTCAGGATTTCCCTTCCCACTATTTTGTTGAGAGGGTGTTTAATTTATTTTGCTTTGTTAAAGACAATGTGCCTGCTAGGAGGCCATGAAAATGTGCATGATTTTTCTCACCCGACTGACAGAGTTGACTTCCACATCCTAACTCCTCCTATAGCTGGAGAGAGGCAGAGCAACTCAAGTGACTCATTGTGTTCACTTTTAGTTAATACTCACAGTATAACTGAAGTATTTCTTGAACCACCCCTGACCATACTATTTTGTACAATGTCCGTTTTGCCCGTCATAATGTCAAACCAAAGCACTAGCCAACAGCTCTACAAGAGCCCCTGTAAGCTCTGCACTGTGAATCCAAGAGCAGACATAGTTCTGTGGTTTATGTTGACGGTTGCTTATCTTCCTTCACCTTCTGCAAGATTTTGCTGCTATTAATTTTCCTTCTACTCTGGCATCAGCTCTATTTGCCTTTTCTTAGTCCTTAAATTTCAGTTTCCTCTTTTTCCTAGCATTCTAAACCAATAATTTCCTCATACCATCACTAAAATTTTACTTGTTAATAAACAGTTTCTATGGAAAAAATATTGAATTTTTTCAGTTTCTGGGAAGTAGAATGGGAGAAGGGTTCTCTCCATTTTCCTCAGATGACCAACTCCTACCCATTTCCTGGCTGAATTGTCACCTTTTCAAGAATCCTCTGTTTTTCAGAATGTTAGTTAGCTCTTTCTATTATACACTCTTACAGCACCTGCATTTCTTATGTATAGTAGTTTCACATTTATAATTAAGTTATTGATATAACCCTGTGTTTGAAATATATTTACCCAAGAAATTTGTGAGAACCATTAATGCAGGAGGCATGCCTCTCATATTCTTCACTGTATAGTCAGTCAGCAGCCCTGAGCGAGTGCCTGCCCCCTAGAATCTGCTTGATAAGTATTTCCTGAATGAATCAAAATCATGTGACACATACACACACCTTGTTGCACAGATAATTTTTCAGCCAAAGCTGAATGGTATTAGTGTCACCACTAAGTGTCACATTGCATTTTATGAGATATTCTCAGAATCTATTGCAAAAGGAGTTGTAGAAAGCAATTGGCACATTATAGGTTAATACCTACTTCTTTTCCTATCCCAATTCCATTAGCCCCATGTGCTCCACAATGCCATTAGGTTTATGTTCCTTATTATACCTTGTTGATGCAAAACCCCAGTTTCTGACTTCTACATGGATGTCATGTTTTCCAGGAGATAACTTGGGCAAAAGGCATCTAATATCTGTGAAGTTCCAATGAAGAATCTGGCAGGTTTTTCCTCCAACATACACCACCATGTCTTGTGTGAGTTCATTTCCAAAGTTATAACCTTTAATTGCTAAATTCACTTCTCCTATTATTATGAAAGAAAAAAATTACAAAAATTTCATCTTATTATCAGTGTGAAATTTGCATATTAATGAAATAGTTTATCACTCATCTCTCATGATTTAGGAAATTCTAACACTTCTAGAGGCAAAAGGAAAAACAATGAATTGATGACTGCCACATGGAGATGAAATTTATGTCCAATTGTTTAAAAGGAAAAAAGATGGCAAGATACATTTTACAAATGTATTTTTTTCCTTATTGCCTATATTCAAAGGGGAATAATAAGTAGACTAATCTATGGTAAAACACACATACATACAACTTGTGACTGGTTTTACTCTAAGAAAACTACATGGGAAACTATTTCAAAAGCCTTTCTAGAAGTAATATATATATTATATATATATATATATAATATATATAAAATGACTGGCTGATTTTACTGAAGAATTTCTTACCTAGTATTGTCCGTGCTTTTGGATTAAAATCAGTTATAACTGGTGTCTGTAAACAGTTATAACTAAAAGCATCTTTTGCTGTGGCTTGAAATCCATTGGTAATAACTGAAATATCAACTGTACCCTCAATTCTCTAGAATACAAAGAAAAAATGTATAAAATATTAAATGTTGAGATATGGAAATCCAAGAGTTGAAAGCAAATAGAATTATTCAAAATAAACCTCTGAAGGTGTCTTATTTTGAAGGAATGAATCAGTTTTCAGACATTTAGTTGCGGTGTCAAATATAGGTTATATGATTGAATTTTTAAGATAAAGGTATATGACAGAGTGGCTTTATAATCAATTTAAATGCATTTATATTATTGAATATCTGAGGACTCCACAATATAGTTGAGATGCTCTGAACAAGTAATTTCCTAACTGAAAAGGCATAAAATACTAGTAGTTTTGAATTTTTGCTCTTGAAACAGACAAGTAATTTTTTTTTCCTCTTCACTGATAAATCATATTATTATATATTTTGCTGACCTAATTACAGAATCCAAAACTAAGTATTTGGAACCTTTAGGAGAAATATATGGTGTTTCCACTGATACAGAACCAATGCAATTGCCAATTAAGAAAAACATTGTCTCCACTATATAGTATTTATTTAATTCACACTCAATGTCTAACTGAATGATGTAATTTAAACAAAGTAAGTTTTAATTCCATATCTCCCAGATTCTTATCTCCATCAGTCAGTCCAGTACATACTCAAATTTATTGTTCTACAGATTGCAACTACATAATACCCTCATTTATTCTGCTACATATTTTAAAATGTCAGTGACTAGATTCAGCATCATTTTGCACAAAATAAGAAAATCAGATTCTTGGCTTAAAGTTAAAGACTATTTTTTTTAAATGAAGAACAATGGCCCTAAGATGCAATATTCCATGGAGAATTTCACACATTTTGTCAACAAACTTTAACACATTTTTAAAACAAAAAATGTCTAGATTTGCTTCCCTACACTTTTAGACTGTTTATTAGTTTACTAAACTTTTTCATTTAGATTTATCTGGTAAACTCTCATTCATCTGCAAGTTCTGATAGGATATCAACCTTTCTGTTAAACTATTTCTGACACCCTCTCTCCACTGTATTTTGTCTTTACTTTGTAGCTACTTCTGTTAATTCAAATGGAATACATTGTTCAACATTGGTTTATTCCTCTGTCTTCTTTCGTGATTTTAAGTATCTAGAATGCGGAGATAATATTTTGTCTTCGGATCTTAGTGGAAATATGTCGAAGTAATCATTTTAAGAGCATAACAAAAACTGCAGATTCTAAGTAAATATGCCACTGGTTTAACTTTCCTCGAGATGTTCCCTAATTCATAAGATTTCAGACTTATGGAGAAAAAAATGACCAAGGTGAGGGGCCTTACTTTTGGTGTTCTGCAGGTTATCCTATTCAAATCCCCTTCAATCACATTGCAGGTTTCATTTCCAACTAACACCCTTGAATTTTCATTAAAGCCAAATCCGGATAGAGTCAGTAGAGCACCACCTTATAATAAGAAATAAAAAACAGAAACAAATAAACAAAAACAGATCAACTATAGCAAAAGGTAACTTTGGCAACATCTAACCCATCATTCGAAAATTGTCTATAATTATCCAAGAGATTGACTGGCAAATAGATCAAGGATTTGACTGGAGACGTGCAATCACCTCCACATATCCAAGCCTGAACTCTGAAGTTGGGAAATATAAGAAGCCAGGCTAAGCGATTTAATGAAATAACATATATTTGTAACTCATATTTGCTTTGGGGCATTTTTGGCAGCAACTTCTACTTTCCATTGTGCTTTCTTCATCCTAGGAAGAAAAATTATGCAATTTCTATTTGCTCAACCATTCCACGGTTGGAAAAGGAGAGTGAATTAAGACTCTCACCAGATCTCAAATTTTAATACCTCTAAGTTAAAGAAAAACGAAAAACCAAACAAAACAGTAAGCAAACAAAAAATCTAATAAAATGAAGTCAAATAAAAACACGCCAAAAAGAACAAAACCAAAGCACAAAACCCAAAACCAATTCTGGTAAACAAACAGATAAAACACAAAGAAAATGAAGCAGGATGGGGAAAAAAACCCCAAATTAAATTTTCTTTACAGTTTCTGTGTCAGCCATCCTTTCCCCAATTTGTTCCCAGAACTTTTTCTGGGTCAAGTAGCTCCACTGAGACTGTGGTTACAAATGAGGCAGCTGGTAAGCAGAATAATAACTAATAAATCTTATCTTGACATAATTGATGAGCTTGTTATAGAAACATGCAATAATTGATGATATTAATTCAATAACCTAAGATGTAAGTCTAAGCAGCACCCTGACTCTTGCTTCCCAGGAAACAAAAGAATTAGTCAGCCACTTCATCACTATGCCTTCTCAAAGGATACTCTCCTTTGTTGTCTAGGAGGGAACTTAGGGTTCCTACTAGAAACAGCACAGTGAAGTGACAGAAACGTATGCAATGTTCTTTCTGTTTAGAACGATTAACTATTACCTGCTAGGCTTCCAGAATCAGGCCAGATGTGTGTGATCTGACTCTGGTACATGAAGTGGAAGTCCTTCCCCTCTACATTCTGTGCTAGTCCCGTGTCAGCTATGGACACAGCAATGGGGGCACGTCCAGCACTTCCATTCAGAATCTGGCACTTGATCTCATTTTCTTGTGAAAAAAAAAAAGAAAGAAGAAGAAAATGATAAATCAAATAGATTTTTTGAAATAAAATTACTGAAAATGTTTGTTGCAAATATTAACATTGGCCTTCATTTTTAGATGCCAAGAAATATATCCAAAGAAAAGCAATCATATGTGAAGGGTAGGAGGAAAAAACCTTTACAAACTACCTGATGCTGTGAATGGGACAACATAGGATAAAGTTTGCAATAATGAAAGGAAAGTACACAATTCTCTTCGGATCTATTAGTCCAAGAAAAGCTACTGTCAGAACTTTTAAAAATTATTTTAAGATCCTTTATATTAATAATTCTAACATTTTTGGTCTCATATATTAAGCTCAAAATGGAGTAAAACACTAGGTTTTATTAAGAGAGATTATCAAAAATGAAATGAAAACATTTTCTTTATTTGGAACTGTCTGTGTGTACTGATCTCAATGCATAGAAGATCTAAAATTTAAAAAACCGAAAGGATTTTGTCAATGAATTTGCTTACGTGAGTCTAATCTATTTAAATTAGGAAAAATACCTAAAAAACAACTTTTAAGGAAATAAATAACTATGTCCCTCATTATTTTAAGATGTAAAAAGTGTGAATGCTCTTTAAATTCTACACTAATGGAGAGAGACTCTGTTGGGCTAGAAGTCAGGGAAGATGACCACATCCTTTTGCTGCATGACTCACGTGGCACTGTCAAAACATGGGCAGAGGAAACCATGGAACACTACAGTGGCACTTTACACATTTTGTGTGTGTGTGTTCCATAGACACACCAAAGCAATAAAGATTTCATGGAATCATATTATGAAGTCAAAAAGGAACAAAAACCAACTGTTATGCGATAAAGACACTGTTCACACTGAAATAGTCTGTGGTCATAATCAAAATGGAAAAGATAATGCATTTTACAGACCAGGTGCCAATTATGTGACCCCCTCTAGTGTAGTCTATAGGATAATCATAATTGGAATACTGCTCTGACTTCACTTTCTCTTAGAGGAGACCAATTAGACTTAATAATTTTAGAAAGAACCTACCATCTGCAGAAAGAAGAGAGCAACCAGTAGGTCCAACTGAGACGGACACAGCTGAACTAGAAAACCCAGAACCTACTATGGTCAGAATTGTGCTTTCTTCATAGGACCCTGAAAATGATAAATTCAAATAACAATATTAAAATTTTGAAAATAAAATCTGTTGTTATGAAATCAGATATTTCTCAGAGAAAAACAAGCCTATCTTCAAAAGATGTAAGAAATAAGCCTATAGGCAAGCAGGGGAAAAAAGGACACCTTTTTTTGGCAGTAGTATTTTTTTCAATTGGGTTAGTCTACACTGCTTCATATTTTGAAACTGTGTTTTGACAGAGATTAGTGGAAGGAATTACATGGCTGAAAGTACGGAAAGAGGTAAGAAGAAAATGCTCTCACGCCAAATCAAGCAGACAACTCTATATGGTAACTTAGTATATGACAGACTTAACTTACCATAATTAATTCATGAGGAAAGGATAGTACAATAAGTGGTGTAGACATTTCCCATTTGAAAATAAGAAATAATCTGACTGTTCAAGAAATATACAAGAAGATGCTCATGTGCATTACTAATAAGAGAATAGACAAATAACTTTCTTCACCCATCAGATTGCTCAACATTAGAAAACTGTTAATTTCAATATTGGCAAGGATACAGAAGATATCGTGCCCTTATACCTGCTGGTAATATAGCCACTTTAGAGAGCAACTTGGTCTAGTAAATGGAATATGCATATGCCCAAGTATTACCCAGCAATTCCATCTAGTAAATTGAATACACATATACCCAAGTATTACCCAGCAATTCTTTAGGCATACCATAAAGAAGCTCTAACATGTATGTGATAGAAGGTTTATACAAGAAAGCTCCATATAGACTCATTGGGAAAATTGAAAAATTGTAAATAACCTAAATGTCCATCAATAGAAGAACCAATAACTTTTGTATATTCATGAAGTAATTTAAAGTGATAAATGTACCTAAAACCACATAAATATACCTCAAAATGAATTCTGAATGACAAAGGTAAGATGCAAAGTGATATGCAAATTGCAATATCTCATTTGTAAGCTTCAAAATGCTGGCAAAATGACCACATGTGCATCTGTCATATACAAAAGGCATCAAAAATGGCATGGAAGGATACACACACAATAATTAATTACTGCAATTGCCTCTAGAGAGTTGTGTAGAAGACTAGGACTAGGAATAGTGCTTAACAAGGACTGTAGCTATTTCTATAATATTGTCTTTCTTAAATCAAGTATTGAAAGTAAATATGACATCATGTTAACATCTGCTTATTTTCAGTAAAGAGAATATAGGTTTTTTATAGTATCCTTTATACTTATGCTTTCACTACTTTTAAATTAATCAAAATGTGGTAAAAGGCAATTTAGTTTGTTAACTACAATGCATAAGAAGTAGTTTTTCAGAAAGCAGATGTGAAAATGGGAATTCATTAAAAAAGGCAAGGATGAATGTAAATATAGGAGGACTCAAGTACTATAACCAAATTAAAGTTCACCAGATCCTTATTCTTGAGAGTTTTGACTTCACATAACATGAATTATCCCAAAGTTAATATCATGACTAAAAAAGTCTGTAGAATATCTTCTTTCAACACAAAAGTGCATTTTAAAAAATTTTCAATGCTTTTTGGTATGGAGAGGGATGATATAAAATTAATTGAGGAAATTTCCTGCTATTCACCAAGACTAAATATGTGATTATACTATCTGTTATCTTTCTGATTGGTAAAAACCATCCCTTACATTCTTATTCTTGCTGTTTACTTCTATCTTTGGACGCTCAGACACAAAATGCAATCAGATTTCTTTGAAACAATAACACACTATGAAGAAATGGTATAATATGCTCCTTAGACTGATTTTTATTGGGAATTATTGGGAATAATTTTTTAATCTCTTATTTTCAAATCTAAGACTCAATTTTATGCTTTTATAAAACAGCAGCTGTCTTGTTGCTAGTCTTACTAACTCTCCTAGAAAAAGTGGCCTCATATGATGAAAGATTCCAATTGATCCTGTAGCTAGTAGAGTTGAACAAAAATACCTCAATGTCTGAGAGAAATTTTAGAGACTGATTCTAAATGGTGAAACTAGATCAATAAAGGATTATTGAGTCCTCTCCTTCAAAGGAAATATTTTGGCTTCAAAAACAATTTTGAAAAATTAGCATTCTTTCAATAGCTTTCTAATTTAATAGGTTTTTATCCCACAATGTAGAACTGTCTGCTTACCTTAGTTGGTGACTCTACTATAAATATATTTTTAAAAATCCATCATCAGAGTTTACGTTTTTTTGCTAGTTGTCTTTCACCCCATAGTATAAGTTGAAAAGCAGGAGTTTACCTTGAGAAGGGCTTGTGGCCAATACTCGGGGGGTAACCATGGGATCCCATGTAAACCCACAGTCACCTGAACATTTAGCTGGAATTTCATTGACATAGACTTCAACCTTCAAATAAAAAAACAAGGTGCTAGAAACAAGGGTAAATGGGCAGTGGTAAAATATGTATAGGATTTAGAACATTTGATGAAGCTTTGTTGGTTTGTCTACAAAAATTTAGTCTACATTTTTTCTATATTGAAATTTCTTTCTTTCTTTCTCTTTCTTTCTTTTTCTTTCTTTCTTTCTTTCTTTCTTTCTTTCTTCCTTTCTTTCTTTCTTTCTTTCTTTCTTCCTTTCTTTTTTTTTTTTTGAGACAGGATCTCACTCTGTTACCCAGGCTGCAGTGCAGTGGCAGGATGATCACAGCGCACCACACCCTCAGCTTTCTGGGCTTAGGCAATCCTCCCACCTCAGCCTCTCGAGCAGTGAGAACTACAAGTGTGCACCACTATGCCGGGCTAATTTTTTGATTTTTCTGTTGAGACAAGTTCTTGCTATATTTCCTAGGCTGGTCTCAAACTCCTGGGCTCAAGCAATCCTTCCACTTCAGTCTCCAAAAATGCTGGGATTTCAGGCATGAATCACCTCGCCTGCCTCATTCATTCGTTCATCCAGTAATTGCACCCACTATATTTCAGGCAAAGTTGCAAATGTTAGGAATATAAGAACACAACATTAATCAAAACAGATGGCATTCCTGTCATCACCCAACTTATATTCCAGTAGGGGTAAATAGAGAGTTGCATAAAACTATAAGTAAAAAATGATAAATGCATATTATTTTTGGAATTGATCAGTACTATGAGGAAAAATAAAGGTTGCTTTTTGCTTTTGGGCATCACATAAAATCTTTACACTTTAATTTTCTCATCATTAAAGAGGCAATATTAATAATTACTTCACAAAGTTACTGTAAAGATGAAACAAAATAATATATTTTCATTATTTTGGCACTAGTAGAGTTTAAAAATCTACAATTTTATCATAAGATGATTTTCACAAAGGTTGCAAAATAATATAATTGAGTTGATCAACTGTTAAGACAAATATTCCTAAGAAAATAGAGAAACCAGCCCTCCTATTTTACTAGATCTCTAACATATCATAAGCTAGTTATACATTTAAAATTATGTTAACAGCATGAGAAAAGTTTCAAAATACCTGTGGCTGTTGACTGGGTGTACGAAGTAGGTCTCCAAGTATGCGTTGTCTGAATAGGCCACCTTCCTTTTTCTTTGTAACTGTCATATTAGCCTTTTCTCCAATAATGTTGGAATCATTAATCTATTTTTACACAAAATTATTTTACATGAAAAACTATAGCAGCACCAGTTTTTTTTAAAATTTCAGTATGAGTGAAAGTGAATAAAAGTAAAAGGATGTAAATTTCCCAACCGTTTAGTCACATTTTTTTAAAAAAGGAGCCTCTTCAAAAATGAACATAATCTAAGAAAGAAATGCTAGGGCTATTGCATTATCATACATTGCATTAATTACAACTTGAATTAAGTGACTAAAATTAACTTGAACTTTTAGGATTAAAAAAATCTAAATAAAATGAATTTACTAAATTTGATTTTCTCAAAATATTCTGTGCTTTTTCTGAATACGACCACTTTGGTAAACTTTTGTTGAATCATTGAAAAACTCTGTTCTCTTTCCTCCTGAAAGTCAGCTTTCCTCTTAGCATTTTTCACCTTTAACCACTCTGGTTTTTCATCGACTCTTGTAATTGTATTTTCTTCATGGTAAGAAATAAAACCAAGTCAAATCCATTTGGTCTTTACAAAATTTCTCTTCCATGATGGCAGCCTTCTGATGTATTCAGGGGGTAGCAAAGAGATAGGAGTCTGCACACTGAGGCCATGTGAGAGCCGATGTGATTCGGAACAGAAACAATGAATAAGCAGAGGAGACTGGTTAGAAAGAATAAAAGTAGATGCAAAGACACCAGCAGAGATACTAAGAGGGAGACCAACGTCAGTCATGGAATTTTCTAATTCCAACTCCAGGCAAGGAATTTTCTTAAAATAACTACTATATTTCTATGACTGTTGTTATTTGCATATCCATACACACTTGTGTTTTATGTTTATACACATTTTTTGATCTCCTACTTCCCTATCTCCTCCTCTTCCCACTCTCCATCCAAAAATGGTTTTATAAGTAGAGTTCTGCATTTATTTCCCCACCTTATGTCATGGATCTTTCTCCGGGTGAATAAATGTAGGCTGCATAGTATCCATGGGCTTATATTTCACATTTATATTATTTCATAGTATCCACCTTTGGGCTTATATTTCACATTTATATTATTTCAGTAAAATAGAGTTATATAAATGATATTGCCAAATCATAAGGCATCTATATTTAGATACAGCTAAAATATTTCCTAAAAGGTTGTCCTAATTTGCATTCTCACTGCATAAGAGAGACTGTTTCCTCATACTCTCATCATCACTAGAGAGAGCTTCCACTAGCATCTTCCATGACCCTCTTAGTTCTATTATCATTATCATACATTAGTTTTGTTATCATTAGGAGGGTTACTCCCACTCACAGGCTTTCTCCCCATTTTTTAATGTTTGACAATCTGAGCCACCAGTCCCTTCTAGACGCGTCTCCTTCACATACTCTGGGCCTGACTCCCATTCCCAAACCTCTTCCACGCTGTAATTAAAGAAAAGGTAGTTAGATGAGAGCTTAAGTTGTCATTCCCTTAAGGACTTGAAGAGGTCACCTTGATAACCACAAAAGTACTCGAGGCCTCAGAATACAGCTCTCATGGTAGAATTATGGACAGTGAGGTTGATTGTCCTTGGCCCTTCCTTAATGTCCACATGTATTTAGTTCTGGGACAGGGCCTACCTGTGCTCCACCTGCCCCTGTCAAGGGTCTTCTAACACACACATTCCTGAACCTTTTACATATGGCATGCAGACTAAAGTACCAACGGCTATTCTCCATGAAAGAGAACATCACGTCAACTTAATTTAGAACAATCTTCTTCTCATCTCAACTTCTTTGAAAAGATGTTTAGCCTGTGGTTTGCATTTAAAAAATATACACAGTCTCCAATTCTTTTCGGAATGAGGAAAAGTGGAAATAAGCAAACAATGCACAGAAGAAAAGAGAAGTCAAGGCAAATGAGAGAACCTGTAGGAGATTCTGCTTTCCACAGGTACTTCTCCACTTGATGTGCCATGAGTAGCCAGCACAGGTTCCCGCTCGTGTAACTGAGACTCTTCCTATTTCTTCCAAACTCTGGAGAGCAAACTGCAGATCTGCAGCTGACACAGCAGCAGGGAGGCCTGCACTCATGGAGGGATGGAAAACAGCAGGAGTCAACATTCACAAGCCAATTTCATCTTTAAAGTACATGAAATGTGTACTATTTATGACCTCTTGTAAACCTGATGTCTCCCTCCAATATAGTAAATGCAATAGATATTGCATTCTATGTTTGTCAATAATTTATATGTTTCTTGGAAATAAAATAAATACAGAAAAATTAATCTGTCAATTTAAAAATAAGAATAAAAATAAAATACTTCTAAAATAATATGAGTAATGTACCAGAATTGGTGGCCTTGTCACAAACATTAATTTTTTATATCAACTTACAAATATTAAATATCAATTGATATTCCATAAATACTTTTTAAAAATCAGAGTATATTTAATGTGTATAAAATACTCTACAACAGGTTTAATTACTCTTAATAGTTAATACTCTTAAATTCATTTTGTCATTAAAAATAAAATACTTTTAATATCAGACTCTATTGAGTATTAAAATAATGTTTTAATATCAAAATCCCTTTATTTTTAAAATCAGTTTTAATATAATTAAGTTAGTTGACTTAATATCAATTCATATGTACCTTTGAAAATATTGATAACCTATAAGTCATGAATAAAATGAGAAACAAACATTTGGAATATAACCCGGTATATCTGGTGAAGCAGTAAAGGAAATGCAAAAATATCATTTGCTCTGAATAATTTAGCTTTACTTACATAATCTTAATTGTGGCAATTATATAGAGAAATACTACTAGAAAGAGGCATACAAAAATGTTTATTGTGGTTGTCTAGATCAGCACTAATTGGTATCATTTTACATTTTCTAGTGGCTATATTTTTAAAAGTAAGATAAAGAGGTAAAATATCTTAATAATGAATTTTATGTAATCCTATATATTAAAATGTTCTATTATAACATGTGACGCTAGTCACATTTAAATACTCATGACCACCATATTGAACAGCACAGGCTTAAGTAATTCAATTATAGATGTCTTTAAAAATCATATACTAATTCTCCATTTTATAATATTTTAATAATATTATTATTGTTTCTGGCTACCATAGTAATAAATGCCTATTTAAAAAATATATGTATTATATAAAATTTTGACTTATGAAAGTCATAATTGCAACCACCTTTGAAAAATGACTATTAAAACACATATATTTTTGAAGTCTTTTTCTTATATTGCTTTTAAGTGGAAACAATCATTACTAATAAGGTTAACTTTGGATGAGTGAGTTCTTTACTAATCTTTTAAAAGAAGGATTTGAAACAACATTATGAATGGCTATTAATTGACCCTAATATAGTAGACATTAATATGTATGCACTTATGTGACTAGACATTTGCATATAAGCAGAATAAGTAGTAATTCTCAAGTAAACTAACATTTAACAATTTTATTACATTATACATGTGTGAGTGTATGTGTGTACAGAAATGTTTTAAACTTTTTTCATATACCTTTGAGAATCTGTCCATATGCTTGAATGTCAAAGCTGCCACTTACAGGTGGAGATGCTGCTTGAATTCTTTGAATACGAATTTTTGACTTCCCTGGCCAATTATTTCCTCTGTAGACAGATTCATTCTCCATCTCATGTGCGATTTCCTAATTTCCAAAATAAATATTGATAAAACGATTAAACTTAACAATAGCTAACATGATCTCTAACTCACCATGGTACAATACTGTAACATGACATAAATGAGCCTCTTGTATTCAGGATTCTTCAGAACATTAAGGAGTGTCACATAAATCAACACAGGCCATACCTACATAGGTACAATAATGAGGCCAAAGTCAACTCAGTCATCTGTGCAGCAATCAGTCAGAACCGCAGTAATACCTCATTAATTCAGAATGCACTCTCCATCACTCAAGGAACAAATATTTACTGAGCAGGCACTCTGTTCAAGGTACAGTGCTAATCACTGTAGGCAAAGAAGCATGAGATGTAGTCTCGGCTATGAAAAAACTAAAGTTTTTAAAAGAAAAATACCATATAGAGACTTGAAAACCAGTAATTTAAGGAAGTATCTGATCTATAAAGTGACTGACCCAGATTCCAAAAAAACCTCACTTAATGTTCAGTGCTAATCAATTGACAGAAGGAACACATACTATAGATATTCATAGATTGCAATCCTAATAGTAGACATTATATTCTCCTGCTTCTGCTCCTTCACAGCTATCTGGTAATCTTATAGAATTTAAAATGATAGGCCTCCTAGCCCAAAGAAATGAGTAAATTAGTGCCAAAAGACTTACACAAAAGGATTCATAATGACTTTTTTAATATTAGTCTCAAATTGGAAATAATGCAAAAGTCCATCAACAGAATTCTTTAATTATGGTATATATCCACACCATGGAATACTGTATAGCAATGAAAACTAGTGAAGCTATAGCAAATGCAATCTCAAATACTGAATTTCAAATATTAAACAAAGAAACTAGATTCAAAAGAGTATGCAACGCAAAAAAGTATATAATGTATGATTCTATTGATATGAAGTTTAAAAACAGGCAAAGTAATTAATGGCAGTAGAAGTCAAAATAGTGGTTATCTGGAGATGAGGAGTAAGTCTAATGACAAGGAAGAGGCTCAAGGCGGGTTCCAAAGCCCTAAGTTAGTTATTACATTTTGTAATAGGGCTAAGAGTAAAAGACTGGAAGCCATTTACAAAACATTTATCTTGAAGATACTAAGACTAAAACATTGGTTCAGGATGGGATAAAGGCAATTTTTTAACATTTATAGTTTTTCAGTATTTTTAAATCATAAAAATTTTAGTTAGCAAAAAGTTATTTATGGTGTTCTAATATAATTACAATGGTTAATTATTATTTAATCTTTAATCTTGAACTTATACTTGTTTTTGGTTTGTGGTAAGAAATTATATTAACTCGTATATTTTTATAGGAAATTAAAATTTAAATGTTCATTATATTTTAAATATTTATTATTGATCCTATTATAAAAGAACAAAAATTATTCAGATCCTTTTGAAATTATGAAAAACCACCTTTTTCTTCATTGTATACATTTTAATACAAATAAATAGTTTATAACAGAAACAATTTACAAACATAGTACAGAATCTCAACTTTTCTTTCATTAATCTCTGCTTCAGAATCTTTCTTAAAAAAGTCCACAACTTTTTGTTCTAACTCAACAGAGAAAACTCTTTAAATCTGACTTTGTTTTTAAGAGTACTTCCCCCGTTTTTTTCCTTATAGACATATCTCCTGAATAATTTTTTTAATGTTTAAGTCAATTTTCATGCTCAAGTTCAATAAGCCTCTAAATCTTCATTTATCCTATGGAATAATTGTCAAACTTCTATTAAAAACATTTAATCTGTAAGTTAGCTATTTTTTGAAATTAAAAAGAAAGTTTACTGCATCAAAACGAATGCTCATTAAGTTGAAAATAATAACTTGCCAAATTTTAGGCTTACCTGCCCAAAGCTCACAGATATCATAGGTATATTATAACTGCAATTATATGAAGTCATGGTAACAGAATATTGGTTTGTAATAGTTGATCCATTTATTTTGGTCTGATTCACCTCAAATTGCTCTAAAAATATTCCTGCATTTGCTAATGCAGGAAGTCTTCTCTTTGGAGTTTCTAAAAAATATAAATAAAAGTAAATGGGAGCTGAAATTGCACAGCTTCTGCTGCTTAAAAGCAAATCATCAAATAATGTCAACATGTCATGGAGTAAAGTATTCAAAATCAAATTTCATAAAGAAGACCTTAAGGAAAGTTGGTTTGTGTGGCTTGGCAAACTTTCACTTTTAGATTATAAAGCTTTAATGTCTTTTAACATATGAGTCCCATCAAGCAAAACCAAGCAATTAAAAGCCACCAAGCCCTGGGTGCCATCTAGTCTTCTGGAGCCCAGTTAGCTCTGTTCAGCTCTAGGTTCCTTGAATGTGATGCTCATGAAGATGTGTGTTCCATGAGGGCAGGGCAAGGATTATCTTCTTTGCGGTTCTTTCCTTAGTACTTGACACAGCACCTGTCACACAGTAGGCTCTAAATGCACATTGCTACAACATTTATTCCAATACAATCCAGATGTCTTAACACGTGTTCTGCCAATCATAATATAGGTTTGGTGATAGCAGATTCAAAAGGAGTGACCATAAAGTAGTAACATTTAGTTTTCTTGTTGGTTGACTCATCATCTTGCTTTTGAAAACAGTTCCAAAGGAAAGGATTTCAACGCTCCTCTTAAAAATGAGAAAAGTCACTTTTAAAGGTGACTGTTGGTAGTTAAGCTATTTGTTTCATCATAAAGTTTAATTTTATCATATTATTATTTCTCATGTATGCATGAGTATGTTAACATGACTAGAAAAACAATGCTAAGGCTATAAAAAATAAAGTTTTCATTTATAGTATGATTAATTATCCTTCTAAAGTACATGAAAAACTTCAGGTCAATCTTACTAGACAGATGTTAGTATCAATAGTTGCATTTTAGGCAGCACTCCCTTTTGATAGGTGGTCACTCATAATAACAAGGCAAAATGAAAGTGTTTGCCACAGTTTATCAATAAGCAAAATTTAGAACTACAAAACTACTTCTTGCTACAATGAGAAAGTTTACATTAAGGATGCATTTGTCTTTAGAATGATAATTTTGCCCTATTCTTCAAAATATGATTTAAATCATAATATTATTGTGATGAAAGAATGATTCATTGCTATTTGGAGATCAGTGTTTCTTTCTATACTACAGAATATAAAATAATTTCCGTGGTAACATTTTACAGTATGATAAAAAATGATGCAACATACCATCCAATGTTGAGATTGTAGATGTCTGTCCAATGTATACGACATCCACATAGAAAGGCTGTGATTCTGATGCTTTCTGTAGACTAATCTTTTGAACAGAAAAATTTGTCCCAGTGTATTTTGTTTGTATGAGATTCAGAAGGTCAATACAAGTATAGGTCCAGCTGAAACATGGTTGATTAATTTGTTGTACACATCAATTATAATGTTCATGTAAACAAATACACTATAAAATCACTATAAATTTAAAGAGCAAAAGAGAATTTTTTCCCTATGAGGCAATGAAACATACTTTATTAGCATAGAAAAGCAGCCATAACAAGGCACAACAGTCAGGAACATTCATTGGCAGTAAAAGATTTAATGTTGCATACATATATATAGGTTTTCTTTTATGTACAGCCTATGACCGTAGCTATAGAAATGTAAAATAACATTCTGTAGCAACACCTAAGGAACATACACATCGGTCTAGAGAATATTAATAAAAACAAGCCACAAGAATAGAGTCAACTGTTTTAATAAAAAATACCGAGGATAGAATAGTAAATTCAGGCCGGGCTCGGTGGCTCTGCCTGTAATCCCAGCACTTTGGGAGGTCGGGGCGAGTGGATTGCCTGAGCCTGCGTGTTAGAGACCCACCCAGGCAACTTGGCGAGACCTCGTCTCTACAATAAAAATAATAATTTAAAAAAAACCTAGCTGGGCGTGGTAATGCGCGCCTGTAGTTCCGGCTACTGGGAAGGCTGAGGCGGAAGGATCGCCGGAGCCCAGTGGGTAGAGGCTGCGGTGACCGGGAGCGTGCCACTGCCCTCCAGCCTGGGCGACGGAGTAAGACTCCAATTCAACAACAAAAAAAAAAAAAAAAGAAAAGAAAAAGAAAAAGAAAAAAAGAATAGTAAATTCAGTCCAATGCAAAGAAACAAAACTGAAAATTGATTAGAGAAGAGCTTGCTGGTGTAGCACTGTCCATGGTTCTCAGTCCCAAAAAAGTGCTAAGTATTTTACAGATATAAATGATCGTACAGTATCTTTTACATAGATAACATATATAACTTTTAACTGCACATCTGGATTCAGATTTTCTATTAAATATTAACTGAACTGGAATCCCATAATCCCATAAATTAAACATTTTAGCTATCAGAGTTTATAACAAAGAGATAAATACTGCCATCCAAATTATTAAATGCAGTTTAGCAATAATCTTCATATCAGTTACCACTGTAGTTATTAACTGACTAGTGTGTCTGCATGCTTTCCAGTCTCATTTTCTTCTTGGTTCATTAAACTTATCACGGGTTCTAGTTCTAGCTCATCAAAGTTTAGATTGCACATATCAGTTGCAGAAAATTGTATGCAGGACTACATTAAAGTGTTCTTTAAATTAAAAAATAAAGAACTTAGGGCCTTTAAGTAGAATTTTACCTCTAATTATATAATTCTGAAGATTAAAAGCCATGCTTAGAAAATATGGTATATTGAACAGGATGCTTCATAAGAGGAAAGGAGACTACAAATGAAAACAAAACTTAACTGACCTGCACACTGTTCGTTTGGGACTAGATAATGCCGGTTTTGAAAAGAAAAGCAACCTACTTTTAGGTTTTGACACTTGATTTACAACTACAAACATCACTGTTTTGGGAAGGTTACAGAACAATTATTGGGGGGAAATGACACTTTTTTTTTTTTTAGGTGGAGTCTCACTCTGTCACCCAGGCTGGAGTGCAGTGGCACACTCACGGCCACTCCAGCGTTGACCTGCTCCACTCCGGCGATCCTTCCATCTCAGCCTTCCAAGTTGCTGGAACTACAGGTGCGTGCTATCATGCCCGGCTAATTTTTGATTTATTGTAGAGACTAGGTCTCGCCAAGTTGCCCGGACTGGTCTCGAACCCGTGAACTCAGGCAATCCACTTGCCTTGGCCTCCCAAAGTGCTGGGATTACAGGCTGGGCCATCGAGGCCGGTCGGAAACGACACTTTTAACACTAACATTGTACTGAAACACACCCGCCTTCCCTACCCATTCCCCACACTAATACATCTATGTGATCTAGCTGGACTGTGTGACCTACATAAAAGCAGGTCTAGAAATACCTGCCAGAAGCAGAAGCGTTTACTTAAGCTTTACTGGCAACAGTTTTAACAAGCAAACTCTATTCTTATTGAAAGTCATTATATTCTTGTTTAAACGTTTTGTAACATTTAGGGTACAGAAAATCCATCAGCTCCATCAAATGTAGCTCATCTTGAAATGACTGCACAGCAGATAAATTATAGGCTAAAAGGAGAAACCTAATTAGTAACATGGTAAGTAATGGCTTCACCAACATGGAGGAACTGAGATCTGTAAAATGCCCCCAAATCCTGTGGCAGTAGAGGAGTAAAATGTATCAGGACAGTGGGCATCAAAACTAAAATGGTATTCCAATTTGATCATTCAGTACTGGCAAGAAGAACTTCTGCTTCATAACGATCCACCATGAGATTACCCATGACTTGAAGCAAATAGGGCATGAAGCAGTGGCATACAACCATTCCATTTACGGATTTATCATGCTCCTTGTCAGCTAATGTGGATAGGGCAGCTTCAGTATACTATAGCATAACTTAAATTTTCAAATTCATGGTGCTACTTACTTGTTTCCATAAGCAAAGTTATATGTAAATTGCTTATCAGTGCTTCTAGTAATCTTGCCATTGTCTTGGTACTGAAACTTTAGACCAATATAATTTGCCAGGAATCCTTTGTATGCTAAGCATAACTACAGAAAAATAGGGGAAAAAAATCAGTAATAACATCTCACCATTAAATTGTTTTGTAACAATTCAAATTAATTCATTTCAACTCAATGAATATTTATTGAGTATTTGTCATGTAAAATATACCAGAACACAGAGAAAGGAGTGATTAATTTCAGCCAGTTAGCTGCAGAAGAAGAATTGGAAAAGATTTTGTAGATGAAGAAGTGAAGTTGAAATAACCTTACGTTAGTGGTTAATTCTTTATTGTCTTCTTAGGTACTTTTTTTTAGTGAAAGCAATTCTCGCTATGGAGATGAGCTGTGTACTAACTCTAACTAAACTGCTTTTAAATTTAAAAGTCCATTGCACACACACAGAGAGGTAAACATTCAGGTAGATTAACTGGGATATGAATACAGTTGAACATTTAGAGATAGAAATAAATGTCACTGTAAAATAGTAATTAAATCTTGATTTTAATAATGCACAACTTCTTAAACATGCCAATTCTATTAAGAACTCAGAATGTTAAGATGTATACAACAATTTCAGAATTTTAAAATAAGAGAAAAGGTGAGTCTACAATTGGTAGTCTTAAATACCCACACTAAAACTGTTATCTCCTCTGCTCATAACTTTGTTTCACTTCTCCCTGGTTGGATACCCAAGATTACCCTATGATATCTAGCCGTTTCTGTTTCTTCTTAATTAATGAAGAAAAATGGAAGATCTTATATATTTTTAATGGTTTTAGTATTTAACCTTCTATGCAAATAATTTTTTTCTGAGAGTATAAGACAGACATAATACAGCAAACATGGTACTGCATATTTTATTTCTTTTTTTTTCAGTCATCAGAAGAGAAAATCACAAGCACCATAGTATAAATTGCAGTGCCTGTCCAACCAACAGGACGTGATTTCATATGGCAAGCACTTTTCCTTGTCTGAAAATTTCATGAAATTTTATTATTAAGGTATTTTCCAGATTCAATTAGCATATCATTTTGTTGAGCTTACCTGATTATAAGGAAATAATAAAATGTCTCCATATGGTAGTCTGCTTGGTTTAACATCTGCTGAGTCAAAAAGAACAGCTGGGTTTTTCAGGGAGTAACGACCACAATAAGCATCAGTTTCAGCTGTCTTCTGCCCTCTATTAACATGTTCCTACAGAAACAATAATATTTCAAAACATGATTTATTGCTCTGCTTTTCTCTCAACATCTCCACTCAAGCCATTCAAGGTTCAACCCAGATCCCATTGTCTCCCAAATTACTTTAACTTGAAATATTTTCTCCCCATCTGAAATTCTAAAGCTTTCACCCTGCCATGCCAAGTAGGAGGATGTACTACTATTGCTTAAAGCATTCTTTATAAAAGGCTGACATTTCAATGGTTTTCTGTTTAATGATGCACTAGGGTACTTAAAGCTCATTCTAAAGTTCTCACAATTATATAATCCCTTATACCTGTACTTGACTATTCCTCAAGTTTTTTCTACTTATATTATGAGCTCCTTCTGAATATTTAATTATTCCTTCAATGAATGTTCATTTAGTGTTTACAGTACGCCAGATATTTGCTTGTTTGTGTGTTTGTTGTTTACTCTTCCCGATAAAAGTGGTGAAGAACCCTATTCCTACACATACGGGCCACCTGTCTGGGACAAAGAAGCCAATGATTATAATACTAAGGCTGAAGGGAGACATCCAACTCACGTAAATGCACTAAGAAAGATGACTTGGAGTGACAAATGTATTTTTAAGAATTCATATTTATTTCTAGGGTTAATACCGGAATGAAATAACTAGACTGTATATTTCTTACTCAAAGTTTTTACGTGGTAATTGTAACTGTCTGACTTCCTCAAGTCTTCAAAATGAAAATTAGAAAGTATATATTGAATCTGTTTACTGTTTATCAAAGAAAGATGTTTATATCTCAATAAGAAATAATGAATAGACCTTGTACTAATTGACCAGAGAGTGATCTCAAAAAGTGAGGGAAGCAATTTACTACATAATGCCACACTATAAGTTGTATTCTCTGAAGCCAATGAAGAAAAAGAATATACACTACATCTAGGTGAAGAAAACAAACAAACAAAACAAAAAATGCCACAGATCTTTTATTTGTCTGTTTTGCCCAATTTCCATTCATCAAGAAAATTCATGTGTGATGAACATACTGCTTCACAAATGAACCCTCTTATAATACAAGAAGATGTTTAAAAAGGCCTTACCAATAAATATATAACATAATTATTTTTGCTATTTAACTTTGAATGATAAATAATTAATGTAGCTCAAAAAACCCCCCATAAAATTCCAAACATTAGGCTAATTCTTATTTGATCATTTTCACAGTTCATTAAATATTCCATACCAGATTAAAATCTGTTTCATAGTCTCTGAAGTATTTGACAACAAATCCTTCTTCAAAATTTGCAATTTGTGGTGGACACTTAGTGCTAACCATTTCTTCCACTGCTACCTGGAACTAAATTAACAACACGAACATCAGTAACTTTTTTTTCACGAGGAGTTAGAACATTAGTAATTCTACTAGAATAGTTTCATAAGTCTAACATTTTAGCCATAATTATGAGATAATTTCCTAAATAATTTTAAGTTTACGTGATAATTTTAGTGTTCATTGATTTTTCAAAAGTTTTATTTTTGAATGCCAATAGTTACATCCAATTGGATAATATTAGCTTATTTCGTTATTATATAAGGTAGACATATTTATTTGATTCTTTTAAAAAAGCAATGAGGCAAAACTAAATTAATTAGTGCCCAATAAAATGTATCTAAAATAAATAATTTTTAAATGAACTCTAAATTAACTGGAAAATAACTGTACATTCCAATATATTTTGTTTTTTCAAAAGTAGAGATACATATTCGATATGCTTGCATGTATGATTGTTCAAAACATAATAAATAATTTCAGGTTATACAGAAATGGATACATATTTCATGAGTCTCCTATAACTTCCACATCATTTTCTCTGGAAAGGCACAGAAATAATTGCTGTTTAGAATTAAGGGATTGAGACAATATATACTCTTTAATCGTCAATATTAACTTAAACTTATTGTACAGGTAGTTATCAAAATTCAGTAACTCACAATTCTTTCTTTATGAATGGCAGTCCAATAAGTAGATAGGTTAGGTCCTGTTGGCTCTGATATCAGAACTCCTCTTTCCTTTTCCCTATCTTTGTAATATTTTCTCCTTTCTTTCTCACTATGGGTTGGCTCCAACCTGCCATGCCAGGTTGGAGGATGGTGCTACTCCTACTCCTTAAGGTGTTCTTATAAAAAGTTGACACTTAAATAGCTTTCTGTTTAACAAAACAGTAGGACATTTAAACTAACCAATACTTTACAGCTAAGTTTTTACTTTACTACATAGCTCAAAGAATTTCTGACTTGTACAGGCTGACAGATAAGATTTTAAGTGAAGAACCGTGAAGGAGCAGAGTAAGAGCTGGAGGCTTTCAGATGTCTTGGCTAGAAAAAGGGGTGAATGTGCTAGATTGTTTCTGAGTCTCCTTTCAGATAATAATGTCCATGGTATATTAAATATGATAAGCTCATCAGATACTAAATGATTTGCAGTGAATTTTGAAAGTAAAGTCTCTTTCCCATCGGTCTATAAATGGTCAGCGAATACAGTGAAAAGATATAGAAAAATGAATGGTAGGAACATTCTCATAGCATACCTCAGCCTCTGATGACCATGGAGTAAGAGGCTTGGAAGTGATCCCATCCCAACTCAGTGTGAATGTTTCCAAGTTGGGTTTTCCTTTGATTTGTTCTGTAATATCCAATGTGACATTATCTCCTTCAAATATTTCATATTCAAGTAGATCAAAGTCTCCTGCAAGGTAGTATCAAACAAAAAAATTTTAAGTTAACTAATAAAATACTAATATATCTATAATAGGCACTCAAGTTTATTCTATTTTAGAGTTGTGGAGTATATGTGAGAATTTACTACACAAGTAAATTGTGTGCAGGTGAAATTTAGACTTCTAGTGTAGACATCCAAATTTAACCAAATTGGTTTTATTTGAATTTCCATTATCAAGAGAAAAGGCATAAATGGGGAAGATGTAGATGCTTGAATCTGAGCAAATTTATCCCCACAGCAGAAATAGCAAAACAGATAAGGTGCTGTCTCTTCAAGGTTCTGTTTCTATGGCTTAAAAGAAAATATTACAAGATAAACAGAAGAATGTAGTGGGACTGTAAAGTAAAGATCAGTGGAAAGCAAGATATTCCAAAAATTCTTTTAGATTTGTGCTAGCAGCATTATTTTAATGCAAATGATTCCGCTGAAATAATGAAAATATTGCTATTTTCTTTAGATATGAATAGGGCTCAAGGCTGAATTCCAGGAAACAGCCCTTAGTCTGTGAGACTTGTTCACACAATGTCACTTTGAAAGAAATAAGACCTTATTCTCCAATGTCTCTCCTCTTTAAAAGGATGCTTTACCAGTGGAATCCTGTTGACCTTTTTTGTTGTGCAAGGTCTTGGAATTTGCCCAGTTATGATTTGGGTACCACATTTCTTAAGGTCTCTGCTGAAGCCTTAAAATTTATCTCTAATATATAGATAGATCAACAAAAATACCTATATTTTTGTTTATGTAGTATTTTGACAATCTATCTTTTGGAAACTTTTCTAGAACTTAAATTCATGTTAAACAAAATTCTTCATCCTCCACTCAACAATCAAATTAATAATTTCATAAAATGAGACAAAAACATTGAAGTAAATTTTTACTTATATGAATTGAAAAATAATGATTTCTCAAAGTAAGCACATGAACATACGGAAGCACACACACATACATATGCATGCGCACATATTTAAGGATCTACTTCATGAACATGTAGCCAAATTGGTTACTAAACTTGACAATAAGGCAGAATGTCTATCTCAATATTTCTAAAAGTGTTTTGTGTAAAACATTAATGTATGTTAGTAGCTGTAATTTGAAAAAAAGTGGAGAGACAAGTTTGCATCAAGCATAGGTGAATTTTTTTCCCTGCAGAATTTCTCAGGGATTTTAATATTCTAATGAGCCTGTCAATCTTTAAGTAGGAGTCATAGGATACAATGTTTCTCGACTGCATTTGAACATAGACTCCTTTCATCAGGCAAGTTTTAGTCTCCTGGATAATATTGATTTTCTTAAATTTTATTTTCAGAATTAATATTTTTACTAATTTATAAAGTAGGCTGCTATACGGAAAGTACATTTGCAGTGCATATAATGCAGTTCTGATGCATTGGTTTTGCACATTCCTTGAAATACAACTAAAATTTAAATTACTATAGAAAAAATAATCATTTAATTTCAATTTCTCCTGATATTAATCAAGTCTTTTCCTCTGTCATTTTATAGAACTTGCAGATTTGCACAGGATACAAATTTGTTTCCTAGAGAAATACAAAATGAAATACATGCTTACCTCTAGTTGATATAAAGGTTATTGTATAGACATAGCTCTGGGGATTCTGTATTCTTATCACTTGAACTGTATCTGGTTTTATAGACCAGAGGTCATTTAAGGCTGATTGCAGTATGAAGTCAGAAGCATCAGCAGATATCAAGACTTTCGGATAGGTTAAAAAACACAAAAAACAAAACAGAAAAGTTGAAACCTTTTGGACTACTGCAGCCAACACCCATGTCTTGTATTTAAATTTGGAAGCATCCATACTTTGTAACATATAAGTTATCACTTCAAAAAAATGTGCTCTAAAATGGATACAAGTTCAAAAATATTGATTATTTAATTGATTTGTGATGTCTTTGAGAACAGGGCTCATATTTTATTGTTTTAATATTTTCAAAGTAACGAGCATTGTATTCGACAAACAGTAAATATTCATCTATTTTTAAAACAATTGACAGAAATAGCAAAAGTTATTTTTCAGGATTTATTTAAAGATAAATTAGTGATTCCTAGGTCTAACTATTAATAAAAGAAACTGAAAGACATGTTTACTTCTCTGAAATGACAAATTTAATTCCTATTTTCTTACCTATACCTGTGAGTTACAGATAAATTAAATCCTTATGTGCATATAGATATACATTTATCACTACTCTTTTAAGAGAAAATGATGGTATATTCCAGAAAGTTGATATGAATGCCATTTTCTGTTCCAGTCTAAAGGCTTTTCTTCATAATATACTTTTCTGCTTCTTTGAAGCTGTATATTCCAAACAGCTTTTTTGCTCATTAGAGCAAATACTTTATGGCTACACTACACACAAAGAGAAATAAATCTCCCTTTTTATTAATAACTTACCAGTCTTTTCCATGTTATAGATTAGTCTATATTGGTAAAGTGAACATGAATTAGCTTCCACACATGGGCTGGTTACCTTGATCTTCTGAACTTCATTAATCGCTTTAGTAGTTTCCCAGTTTTCCAGTGTTATAACCTATTTTCCAAAATAAAATAAATATATCTTTAATATATTAAAACAATATTTTAAAGCATCTAAATGCCTCTTTATTGCTCTACTCTATTGTAAATGATAAAATTTTCTGAGACCAAGCCTAAGTCCGAAGATGTACTGATACTTAATTGCAGCAGATATTAATCAGGCACTCCACTCCTCCTGAACTGGCCCCAGTAGTCATCATGGTTAAAAAAGAAAATGTTCAAGTATAGAAAGAAGTGAATGTAGAAGGAGGAGGGAAAAAAAGAATAAAATCCTTTGCCCATTTTACTATTACTAAGATCTCAATAAAAATATTAAGTTTGACAGTCCCTAGGTTCCACTGATTCCAGTCCCCTCTGTTCAATTCCGCCAGATCTTTGTGAAGCTGCCTTTGCGAATATCTTATCAGTATTTGGATGGGTGAGGTGGTAGATTAAAAAAAAAAAAACTCCTCACACCAAGAAGTGAACACTGTTTATTTTTGGGGGAATATTTTAAAATATTTAAAAATACGTCCTATCAAGTAACAGCCTATTAGGTTTATGATACAGATACTCAAAGCTACAATTAAATAATTGCCCATGACTGCTTTCGCTCAAAACAGTATATTACCTAGTAAAACTAAAAACAAATTGAGATGATTTCTTTGGACATTTACCTTCTAAAAAGTGAATCTATAATCATAGCAAACCTGTACTTCCTGGATGATTGTCGACTGGGATTGGATAACTTGTTCTTCATTTACTGCATCTCCTGTTTGTTGTTCAGTATAGACATTTCTATATTGATACAGTCCAACATCAACAAAAGCACTTAATCTGTACTCTTGGAGCAAGATTTCAATATAATATCTAGAAAATAGAGTAACACTTTTCCACAACACTTGTCATAAAATTTTTCAGTGAATAAAATAGCAATAGTATCTAAAAAGCCTGCCTGTTAAATGATTTATACCGTAGCATCTAAGGTTTTAAATATTGAAATATTAAAAGTTCCACAGCAGTTTGCTAAAATCAAAAGAATGATGTAAGATGTCTGCATAAGTGGAGAATTGTTCTTATACACGACCGATTCTTTCAGCTTATTCCATAAGTATTTATTGAAGAACGACTATTGCTGATCCTCAAGGACCTTAAAACAAAATAATTCTGTACATTATAATAATAACTCTCAGTATACAACACACATGACATGCAGAATTTAAATACTTTCATGTGTTCAAGAAAATTACAAGTATACTTGTATACATCATAAATTTTATCTGAGTGGTTGTGTTTCTCAGGGATAAAAGTTCCCACTCTCATGCTACTTAAATCTGACTTCATTAGTAACTTAAGGAATAAAACATTGCCTCAGGAAACTTTTACCGATCAGATGATCTTATGGCTCTCTAACAAAGTGAATGGCATTTACCTAGAATTCTTGATTCTTGAGGTCTGCTGGTTGTCATCTAACTATGTATCTAGGATAAGGCATCCACTGACTAGCTGTTACCGGTGAGTGCAAAACTATGGCTTTCCTACCTAAACCTCTGACAATGTCACTGTTGTTCCCATTTTCAAAGAGGCCAGCTGGAAGCTCCTCTAAATTGCCTCATATCACCCAACAAGCATTCTTATATATGGAGAATAAGTACCCACAGTTCTTTGAGGACTCTGAATGAGGGAAACTGATCATCTCTCATACATCTAGGATGATGACTTAATAGTCTTACAATAGACCTAATATTGGATAATTATTTCAGGCACTTGGTTACCATAAGAACCCACACACCAGTTCTGATGAATTGAGGTGGTCAACACTAAGAAGAAAATTCACAGAAGAACCATTAAATTTTGCATCCTTACTCGCCGTTTAAAAATGCTAATTAGGCACTGCCCATGTGCAAGACACTAAACTAAGCACTTCGCAGACATTACTGTATTTAATCTTCACAGAAGTCTCATAAAAGTGGTATTACCATTCCTGTTCTCCATGTGAATAACAAATACTAAAAAAATTTTAAGAATTTAACTTTTTAAAATTAGCAACTGAACTAGGATTCAAAGCAGAATGTGTTAATCAAAAAGGCATGCACTAGATGGAATGATAGTAGATGGAGAAAAATGAACGGTCAATATGAGCTACCTTTGGAAAGGCTTAGAGAACCACTGAGCAATAAATCAGCTAGCCTCAATTTCACAATTCAGAGCCATCATTGTGTGTGCAGTGTGTAAATCCCAAGCTGCTTTTGCAAGAGCACAAATAATAGGCAGCAGATATATTAGGAGATGCTTTCATTCATGCTCTGAGCTCCTGCCAAGCAGGTAGACTGAACTCATTTTCTGAGACCAAACCAAAGTCTGAAGATGTATTGACACTTAATTGCAATAGAGATTAATCAGGCACTCCACTCCTCCTGAACTGGCCCAATAGTCATCATGGTTAAAAAAGAAAATGTTCAAGTATATAAAGAAGAGAAAGTAGAAGGAGGAGGAAAAAAAAAAAAATTCTTTGCCCATGTTACTATTACTAAGATCTCAGTAAAAATGTTAAGTTTGATAGCCCCTAGGTTCCATTGATTCCAACCCCCTCTGTTCAATTCTACCAAATCTTCATGGAGCTGCCTCTGCGAATATCTTACCAATATTTGGATGGGTGATATGGTAGTTTAAAAAAAAATCCTCACATCAAGAAGTGAACAGTATTTCTTTTTGGGGGCAATGGGATATTAGACAATGTGACATGAGCAGAGTATTAAAAAGTGGATGTGCATTAGGAATTCCCTTCTTTACTTCTGGGACTCTACCCATTCATGGAACAAGCCTGGGCTAGCCTCCTGGAAGATAAGAGACAATGTGTAATGAGATGCCCCAAATATCTAAGACCCAGCCACACCAGCTGAGGCTCCAGATATGTGAGTGAAGCCATCCTAGACCGTCAATCCCCAACTAAAAGAATCAGGATCAAAAGAACTCTCAGTCAACCATAAAATTGTGTGTAATAGCAGACATTACTTGTTTGAATCTACTTAAAGTATGAAGTGGTTTGTTATACAGTAAAACCTAATAGATATAAATGATAAAGGGAATATGATCTCAATTCATCTTTTGATGTCTCCATGTAACTCTATTCCTCCATGTTCTCCATTTTGAATGTATCATGTCTTTTATCTTCCTGTTTTCTGGGAATTCTGAATGGCTTTTTGAATGAAATTATTTGCTATTGGGATGATACCCTCATCAGCTTCCTGGACTTGACCTTTTAGTACTAAATGATGTGCTCATTAAAGGCAGCAAGTGTATTTTAATATCTTTTGCATTACATTTCTAGTACTTGGAAATTCCAGCATTCATATATTTGTATATATATATATCATATATATATATCATATATATAATTTTAAAGATGTGTGGTACAATTCAGGATTAGGCATACAAGTAGACATCATATAGGCAAAGGTTGGACCTCTTTTTGGTCCCCACTTTGCCTGAAAATATAGATATAAAATCTAATAAAATTATAGAGAATGATCAATTATAAATTAAGCCAATAAACTAATATCTCTTCCACCAATAAAAATTAATTGAAAATATTTTAATTGTAACTTAACAGTTGCAGGTTTTAAACATTACCCAGTAATTTAAAGGCAGGGAAAAAAAATTAAAGACAAGGAAAACTTACAGTTTTTAAATATCACACAGTAATTTAAAAGCAAGTAAAGAAAACTTACTCTTTTCCTTTCTTTAGATGAATATAATCTGATCTTTGCATTGGACTGGAAAAATAACTGTTGGCATTGGCAGAATGATATGCAATTCTCACCTAATCCCAGAAAGACAGACAGAGATAGAGATGAGAAAGAGACAGAAAGGAGAATTTTATTCATAAATCTTTTCAATATTCATTTGCTTATAATTTATTTATTTCAGACTTGGAATTTTTGTGAATGGAAAAATGAAACTTCATATTTTTATTTTAAGATCTATTATCCATGATGAAATAGAATTTTTAAAAATTATGCATGCTCACTTTATTTCTTCCACCCTTTATTAATGTCAACACCACTACACCAAGTATACTATACAGGTAATAGTTTTCCATAATTAGCATTGCTGTAGAAAATAAAAAGATACTTACTGGGAAGAAGGTAGTTATTGTTAAAATATTCTTTTGCTCTGTGGAGAACTTTTAGAGATTTAATCTAAATTAGATCATTAGAAGTAGGCCTGAAAGATGTCAAAGATTGCTAAACGGTTCTGTAAACTTTGGCAAGGGGACTTTGGGCTTTCCATTAGGCACGACTGTACCATCTTGGGAGCAAGCATGTTGACAGACTAGGATAAAAATTGGAATTCATAAATTTCAGGCGGCAATTTAAATTTTTGCAACCAGTTTGGAGAACAATCTTGCCATATAAATTGAGTTATAAAATGTTATTTTGATATGATCTATGAGTTTCACACTTGTGAAACTCTCCTAAGAAAATAGCCCAAGATACAGAAAAATCTAATGAACACTGATGTTCAATAGAGTAATATTTGTAGTCATAAAAATCAGAGATAAGTTAAAAACTTATCAGTAGGGAGATAGTTATTGAAGATTAGTAAGCTCATGTAATAAAATACTGTTCAGTCATCAAAATAGCAATTATACTAATTATTTATTAATGTTAGTATTTAAGGCTAACAGATGATAAAATATAACTAATGAAGTTGAATGTATAATCTTATTATATAAAATCCAGAATAGAGATATAAGAAAATCATAGACTTTTACCTCATGACTGAGTACATGTAGAATAGTGAAATATTTTCATTTTTTCCCAAATTTCTTATGCTGTAGTAATAATTATTTCAAAATAAAAAAACCTTCCATTTTAAAGAAAATATATGTGTTTTACCTTAGCAGAGAAAATTTAGATACAGAAAATAATTTTCTTGTAGGCTTTGAATTTTCTATTATAACTTTATAGTTTGTGTCACATGTTAAAGTAGCCGAGAACCAAATCATTTCATAAAATCATTTCTCATAAATATTTTAATATACTCATAAGTAAGATACTTATAAAGATCAGCACACTGTTTCCATAATATCAAATAGCATGCTGTGGCTTCCCTACCTTATCTTCTGGAAGTCCTGTCTGGCTGAAGTAAATAGCATAACGGTCATCACCTTTGATGTAGAATCTATAAACATCAGAATCTGGAGCAACCAAAAATCCACTGAGGCGTGCGACAAATGTGTCTTGTTCCATGGGCCAAACAGAGTAAGCTGAATCTAACCAGCTGGCACCCATGTACCCTGGTGTTTTTTCATTGAACTCAAGTATCTCCTCGAGATGCGCTGGTCGACTATTGTTCCATACCTCAAGCTTCAGGCCTCTCCCACCTAAATGTAGTAAAATAAAATAAGACTTTTATCAGAATAATGATGCAATTTCTCAATGGCCTTCACTTTGGTGGTGGTTATGGATGTTCCATTTTAACTCACAATTTCAGAGCATGTGTGCAAACAGAACAACTACACAATCCCCTACATGTGCCTGTACTCAAAGGATAGTTTACAATTTATTTATTATTGTTTCACTTTTCCAAGCCTCAGTTTCCACACATGTAATGGGAATAGTAACAATATTTGCATACTTGCTATAGGGATTATGTAGAATGTATATGCAAAACACCTGGAGCTTAATAAGCACTTTACTTAAGGTAATAAATAATAATTATTACTGATGATATGATTGATGTTGCAAAACTTCAAGATTCTTGCCATTTGATTACAATGCCTTTGCTTTGATTATTCTCTCTAAAAAAAAGTTGCTCAATGACTTAAAAAGTCATTAATCAAAAAAAAAAAAACAGACATTGTTGGCTTTAAGACGTCTCTCAATATTTGTTTTTCTTCTATTCTTCATTCTTTTTAAAATTGCTTCTGCTCTAGGATTTTATCTGCTTCTTGGACAGGATCGAAGAGAAAATACTCCCAATAAAGAGTACCAACATGTGCCAGTGTTAACTGCAGGAATAAGATTTTTCCTGATAAGAAAGGCGCTATCTCATTTTTTTATTTGTTGTTTTCTTAAAATACAGTGACTATTAGGTTCATGCCTCCAGTTGCCTTATGCTTGTTTGGATCTGGAAAATAATGGCCACTCTTCTTCAGCTGACTTGGCTGAAGAAAAGTTTAAACACTTGATCCTGTTATAGCATTAGTGCTCTCTGTTGTAAAACGTTCTTTAAAGTCATCAATTATAAATATCAAAATTAAATATAAAAACAGTTCGTTTTTTCTAATATCATTCAAAACAAAGACAATTAAGAGATTGGTAAACAGAATTTAGTTGACTTCAAACACCAAGCCATGACAAAATGATAAACACTGTGCACACAATGTATGAGATACACACCACAGTCAGACACATGCACAGTATTTGATTGGAATTAGTGTGGATTTGAAGGCAATTTACTGGGCTACAAATGGTGAAAGCCTGAAAAGAATTGAGTAACATTTCTCTCATCTCCTGTTTGCACTCCCACATTATTCTAGATAAGTAAGGATTTAATCTTCTCCATTTATTTTTCTAATCAGGAAAAGGCATTTATAAAATTCCTATGTAGGATAGATTTACCAAGATTCACCATTCAGAATTTAATTTGAAATGTAAGCATCATTATACCCTATCAAAGGAGATGTGCTGCTTTCAGCAGGGTATCTAAAAAATGTAGACCAAGTTTAACTCCACTGGTGCAGTTTTGATATAGAGATTTTAATATAAACATTTTCTAATCCAGAAAATGTAAATTTCAAAACTTGAAGGAAATTCATTATAATTCTCACCACAAATTATAAAAATTTCAAATGAGAATTTTTATTAATGATATATGTCAGCAAATTCTTCTTATGCAAATATAGAAATGGCCACTCTTCCTCAAGATGACTTACCTGGATATACAGTTTTGAGAATATGAGGTTTGGGGGGTGTCATGCAACTTATGCTATTTTCTGAGACATTCAAAACATCACAAGCTTGACCTATAGAGAAGCAAGATGCACAATTGTTACTATTGAAGCTTCAGAATGTAAATCACATCAGCTTATCTTTAAGTACTTTTTCAACTAAAGCAAAGTTGCATAAGCAAAGGGCAAAATAGGGCCTTCTTTCTTTATTTTTTTACATATTATCCCGTAAAGCTTATTACTCATGAACTGTCATATATTCACAAGGCAACATTTTCCTGGTAAACTATCATAAGACTGAGATTAAAAATTTCACAATTTCTGCAATAAAAAAAATTGTTAAAGCTATGCTGTTGTAAAAGATGTCAGTTTCTGGTCTAAGATGAAGCCTTATATTTTGTCCCTTGGAAAAAAGTTGCTGAATAAATCCACGATATTCAAAATTTGCAAAGCTAGATGATCCCAGTCTTTGTGGGCAGGGCAAATGGTGGTTCAAATAAAAACAAAAAGGATAATAATTGTTATATGGCATTTTCATAGACAGACTGAAACCAAAACACAAAGGCCCTAAAGAGAATAATGATAACTTCCACATAAACACAATTAGACTTGAGAGAAACATCTATATTTCAAACTTCCATGTGTCCCTCACAGAATTTCACATAAGGTCAACCCTCAGTATATAGTTACTGAAATGAAAATCGAAGTCCACAAATGTGAGGATGAGGGAAATGGAGAGAGACATTTTGCCATGTTTTTTGATGGCCTGGAAAATTTAAACTTTGACACAATCTTTCACTATTTTGAATGCCTTGTGAATGCAAGAAGAATCAATTAGAAAACAAGAATCTGAATAGTATGTTAAACCAACAGTTCATTTTATTGAGAGCACAAGAAAGATACACAAACAAATAATTATTTTCAAAAAAATTATTAAGGGTTCAAAATCATGAATCTAGTTACCACTTTAATGACAATGAAGTATGACGGAAAACTAATATGTTGTTTTGGCATACCAACCATATCACAGTCAAAATTAGCACAATATCATATCATAAAACACATTATATCAACTAAAAGCGCTTTTTGTTCCTAGTTTTCATACTTAAAACATAAAATCTAATCAGAACAATACATTATATGAATTTAAAATTTTATGGCACAAGTTTTAATATTTATAAAGATGACCAGCAAAAATTTATAGAGACAGGAAAGAGTGTATAAATGTTAAATGACATTGCTTTATATCCATTTTTATTCTCTTCTGAAATCACATTTTGGCTGGCTCATGGGCAGATTCTTCAAAAGGCAAAAGGTACCCAAGCGAACAAGCTGCAGTAGAAATATATGTCCCTAGTTACATGGGCACGGATCCTGTCCCCTGCCTATCAAGAGAAATGATATTATTACGACTGAGGGAGAAGTTTTCCACTATCACATTTACCTTCTTCCTCCCTTTTGAGCTGCATAGCTCCCTCTGAACAGAACATTCTCTAGCAGGCACACACACACACACACACACACACACACACACAAAACAATGCAAAACCGGAACCAAGCCCTACATGCATTTGTTAACAGATAACACATTAATTCATGCTATTTCCAAAGTCAGTTTCATCAGTAATTATTGATATCCAGATAAGACATAATACATGAGATAAGTGTGAGGAGAGTAACCCTAAATAACTGCTTTACATTTTCTCATAAATAGCTAACTCTTTGAGAAATACAACTATTCAAAAAGGGCATCTAAGAGCTTAAGTAATTGGCAGATGTGTCCTTAAACTGTGGTGAAGAATTGTGGATGGCAGTCACAGTGCTTCTACCCAAAGTTCTTTTGAGCCAACCCCAGTGCTCAAGTCCTAGTCACATAATGCTGAAGGAGTGGCCATCACTGAGAAATTGCAGTGGGAAAAGCACCAAGCCCCCAAGTCAAATGCCTAAGTGAAAATACCCAGCTTTCAAATTAAGACATGAATTAGGAAAAGATTATTATTATTCTCACAAATGATTAAAAATAGACAGAATTTTTTCTTATAAAGTAATACATTGCAAATCATGAAAAATACCTCCAACTAGAACTCTGACTGGGGAATCCGTCTGATCAAAGAACTGCCCACTTATAGTTAGCATGGTGCCACCTCGAACACTTCCTTGTGAAGGGGAAATCGCAGTGACCTCTGGAGGGAAAGCACATCAAATAAAATGTAGTGAATATTACACATAAACCAAACACTTGGTTTAAAAGAAAATCCAAATTACCTAACCATAGCAAACTAACACAGTGTAGGTTCACAGAATGAATGAGTTAGATTTTTTCATTATTTTGTCCCTGAACAATCCGGCAAAGAGGACAATAACCATGACATTCACAGAGACCTGCATACCATGGGGACCAGGCTTTCGTGGTGATTGGTATTAAAGTGACATTGGGAATGGGGCTATCGAGGGATTAAGAAAAATCCAAGCTGAGCAAAGATATTTCGCTTCAAAGGAAAACAGAAGGGCAGATAGAATTACTTCTTTTCCATGTGCTCTTGAAGAATGAATCATTCTTATTCTTATGAGTCAACCACTTATATTTTTCTCCTGTAGTAATGCATTTAACTATGATTTGACTTCCTATGGCTTTGGATACAAAAGTTTTAGTTATTTTATAAAATACCCAATATATAATATATGACAGATTTTAATTAAAAAGGATTCTTATTAATTCTATCAAAGCTCTATGTGTTCTTACATTTGAATTTCACATTCAATAAATTCCTAGAAAAGGCAAAAATATATCATATGTGATTGATTTCAAGACACACATTTAATATCTCTGAAATCTGAATGTATCCTTCCATCATTCCTGACTTGGAATGAAATATAGTTCTTCAAGGAAGATTTGTGTTTGTTCTGACACTTTCCCAGGGATACTATCAACCAAAGACCTTTTTTGTTGGTGGGACTGTAAACTAGTACAGCCTCTGTGGAAAACAGTGTGGTGATTCCTAAACTATCTAAAAATCGACTTTCCATACGACCCCACAATCCCCCTACTGGGAATATACCCTGAAGAACTCAAATCACTCTATAAAAAAGATACCTGCACATGTATGTTTATTGCAGCATTGTTCACAGTAGCAAAAACATGGAACCAACCGTGCTACCCATCAAAAGAGGACTGGATTTTTAAAATGTGGTATATATGTACGATAGAATATTAAGCAGACACAAAGAAGGACAAAAATCATGAACTTCACAGCAACCTGGATGGACTTAGAGTCTATAATACTGAGTGATGTATCACAGAAACAAAGAACTGAGTATCACATGTTCTCACTCATAAGCAGACCTTGAACAATTATCGTAATACTATAAGAAAAGGATTGGCAGTAGCAGGAAACTGTCGGTGGGGTGGGGAGGAGGGAGAGGCAGGATTGGCAGTAGTGGCAACCTGCCGGGTAGGGGGGCAGACCTCATCAATAAAGGTACCTGCAAAATGAGCATTCATATACCTAACCCTGAATTGTAACCCACATCTTTAAAATAAAAAAATTAAAAGAGGAAAAAATTAAGTTAAATTATAATCTGCTAGAGAATTCTCTTGGACCACACTGAGAGCATAAATCTGAAAAAAAGTACTGGCAGTCCCTGATTTGCAATGGCTCAACTTTGGCTTTTCTTTTCTTTTTTTTAATGATGATGCAAAAGTAAAACAAATTCAGTAGAAACCATATAGTACTTGGAATTTGGAATTTTGATCTTCTCCCAAGCTAGAGATGCATGGTAGATACTCTCTCATGATGCTGGGCAGTGCAGTGAGCCACAGCTCACAGTCAGCCCTGTGATCAAACGGTAAACAACTAATCCTCTGCAGTGGACTGTGTTGCCAGATGATTTTGCCCAACTTTAGACCAATGTGAGTGTTCTGAGTATATTTAAGGTAGGCTATGCTAGACCAAGCTATGATGTCTAGTAGATCAGGTATATTAAATGAATCTTCCACTTATCAATATTTTCAATTATGATTGATAGGGTTATGGGATGTAACCCTATCATAAGTCGAATTGCATCAGAACTGGCTTGTGGTTTAAATTGACAGTGGAAATTTTTTTCCCATCATTCCACCAATAGTTAAGACATGCACATTTTGCTGTGCCCTTTTGAGTGTGGGGAGTTTATTTTGCAATCAATTTTACACTAAGAATGTGGTTTGAGAGGTCTTAGCTTAATTTCAGGGCTGTTAGACTTCCCATTTTAGGCATTTTTCCTTTCCTAAAAGTATATAAAATAATACAGTATTACAGTATACCTTACAATCATTATTATCTCTGATTTGATAAAATGAAGTACACACCACCTTCTCCTACAAATACAGAGTAAAAGTAATATTACATACCTGCATATGTTTGAAACATTGAAATTTTATTGAGTGAAGAAACAAAATATGCCATTTTCTGTGGGAAACTCCTGTTTAAAAAAAAAGGTAAAATTTCCTGCTTTAAAACTGATCTTTATTTTAGGATTTTTATTTAAGTTTAGTGATAATAATCAGGTCATTATTTGCACTAGAGCAGGATGGAACTTTTCAGGGAAGACAAGAATGTTCTATATCTTGATATAGTTGTTAGTAACACATGTACGAGGGGAAATCCCCCCCAAAACTGGAATTATCTTTTGGAGGGCAGGCCCCTTGTAGTTACAGTCAGAATTTGTTCCTCCAGATCAAAGTTCTTATCTGGAAGTTTCGAGAAGTTTGTGTCACAATTTGCATAAGAAATGTTCTGAGTTGTGGCAAACACGTGACTGGTTCTTCTACCATGATAGTGCAGCTGTTCATACTGAGTGTTTAGCAGTTTTTTTTTTTACCAAAATCAGCATGAACCCCATGCCTCGCCCTCCCTGTTCACCCAATCTCATCCAAGTGACTTTTTGTTGTTGTTGTTTTCCTAGATGAAGAAAATCCTCAAATGTTTTGCTGTTGTGGAAGAGGTGAAACAAGAAATGGCAGAGGCACTAAAAGTCATCACAATTGATGAGTACAAATTATGTTTTGAGCAGTGGAGAAAGCTCCTCGATAGATGTACTGCATCAAACAGAGAATACTTTGAGGGTAACTGAAGTTTAAACTTGTCAGAATAAATATACAACTTTTTACAAATAAATTCCAGGGTTTGGGGGTCCCCCCTCGTATATACATTTGTTAGAAATTACTGACCTGCACTCTTAAAGTATGTACATTGCATCATATGCAAACTATACCTCAATAAAGCTGATTTTAAGAAATTATAGTGACATAAAAAGACAGACAAGTGAACTACCCTTCATAAAGACTGGGCTCTTCTGCTGGCCACGCTGCTCTGTTTTTTCTTAGAACTTATTTAAGTTTAAGAGAAGGTTCATGGAAAGAGCTTTCAATTTTTTGCCATTTGATCTTTACATCAACCGCATGTGTAGATGAAACTCACAGAATTTACTTAACTTACCCAAGATCACAAAGCTAGTAAGTGGCAGAAACAGAGGTCAGAGAGTTTGAGTATAGAGTACTGGCCCCTCACCTGTGTGCTGCACAGTACTCCTCTCATACCCACTAATGTGTGTGAGACCACAGGTGCATGGCTCAAACTAACAATCTACCAGATTTAAACCATCCTTAATAAATACAGAGCCCATTTTTGATAGATCCACACTTGTGCTTCCAAAACCTGGAGAATTCGGAAGGAAAATAATCCTAGAAATTAAATGATGTTCTCTTAATTACCACAAAGAAATTCTCAATTAGAAAAGTTATGAAATTCAAGTATTAAGACTCAAAACCCATTCATCACAATTGTAACACACTGAACTAGAATCTAAAAGGATAATGCAAATCTTGTCGCTGAGACCAACAACGAACCCTCCTGTAAATCCAATCCAGGTATTAAAACGTGCATTTGCAAGACTAAAGAGTCTCTGGAAATACTTTATGCTAAATATGTTATTTAAGAAGCTCATAATGGATTTTATAGCTTTATGTTATAAGCATTTCAGCTGATTTCCCAAAGATCTGAAACCATACTAGTTCTTACAATATTGTGTCAGGTCAGATGCTGCATTTCCCAAATTACATCTGTTTCTTAAGTTAGTGGGAAAATTGCCTCCTGAAATAAAATTTGAATGTAATTTATTTTGAATGACACTGAGGTTATTTTCACTAATTCATTGATAATGACTGGGCATTTCTCAATTAAAACAGCTCTCTCTGAACCTTATCAGTTTGGAACAGCTGTTTTTTTAACTTGGGGTAACACAGGAGAGAAGGTTGTCTTTTTAAAAAAATACAGAATAGATGCTACAGAATGGTCTCTAATTGGCTCATTTGAAATTCAGCAATACTCCTGAATTTGTAAAATATAAATTTTATAATTAAAAATGAATTAACATTTAAAAAATGCCACATAATCTCAAAACTAGGCTTTTAAATAGTAAATGCCATATTTTTAACATTTATCTTAAATTCCCAAGAATATTTTATATGGAAGCACAATTTCCTCAGTTCTGAAACATTAATACAAAAGGATAACCATTGCCTTAAAAAAAGAAATTATAAATATCATAGAATCAACAATTTAATGCAATATTTTTGCCTGCATTATATGTGAATTTGCTGGCATTTTAAAATTGAACGTTTGGGGGATGTTAATGTAACATATTGATTTATGTAACCTATCAATCACGTTCAACCTTGATCACTCAAACCTTCTATTTTTGAACAATTATTTCTCTGGGAGACATATGATGGATTTGGCAATTAATACTTTGCACATAGACTCAGAACTAAAAATTTTTTTTTTTCACCTTAGGAAGAATGATACTGAGAACATAAAAGAAAATATACAGTTTGGGAAATCATTTAAAACTTAATAGTTGTTACTTCTAACATTTCGATTTTCTAACCTGCTAAATAAAATCCTATTACCCTATTTTACCAACTCATATGTAAATAGATCATCCTTGCAAAGAATGACTGGCATGTCATGAAACTCTAAGTCATGTGATCCATGGAAATCACAAAGGTGTATCCTAGCCCTGTTTATATATCTTCCACTCCGATTTTCTCTTGAATACTATTTTTCATGGTTTTAATCTAGTCTTTGTTAAGTAATTATAAAGTAGTAGGGCAATACACACTCAATACCTTCCCTTTTGGGTCTTTGAGAGTCTGGCACTACTAAAGTGTCCAGCCCAGGCATCACTTCTTTATAAACCTATTGCATTAGATGTCTAGAAGTGAATGGTCTCTCAGTACCATTATAATGTATTTGGTCTGACTAACCCAATTGCAGTCCCACGTAAGTAGGGACCAAACCTCCTCCTTCTCTTGTAGTCTGTGAATACGGACCAAGCGTAACATCTACATTGATTGTAGTATCGCCATTCTTTTCAAACTTCTGTTCATTGAGTCTCTCTTCAGAGACGAAAAAGAACACTTATCCTATTTTTGATGTACGTTTATGTCAGTGTTGAATGCTTCATAATGTAGTTTATTTGGATTTCTGTCAATTGGCTTATTTTCTCAAGGGGAGACACTACCACATTTTGGGCACTTTTCATTTGGGATATTTCATTTTGGTTTGACTCATTATGGTCCTACCCACTAAAGGTTATTAACATACCCAGTTCATGTGACAGCCAAGAAATTCCCCCACACATATTTACAAATGCACTCAAGAGTGGGGAAATCCTCATGGTAGAGAATTCTGGATCAAGATGTTAAGTAGTGATGAGATGTAATACTGGTGGCTAAAACCTTCCATCAGTCATGGCAGAGCACTGGAATGAAATGCTCAGGTCCTGCAATAAAACGGCACAGATTTGCACACTCACACTGCTTCCTACTAGCTGGATATCCTTGGGCAAATTATTTAATGTTCTTAAGTCTTATTTTTCCAGT
This sequence comes from Tarsius wallacei, assembly GCA_963574415.1. Classification (NCBI taxonomy): domain Eukaryota; kingdom Metazoa; phylum Chordata; class Mammalia; order Primates; family Tarsiidae; genus Tarsius; species Tarsius wallacei. The sequence continues at coordinate 65,119 of CAUYQG010187909.1, forward strand.
GGGTAATATGGGGTGGATGGCAGAATTTATCTTTGGGAGGGCCTTTAGCAGGATTAAACTAGATGATGCATGTAAAGTGCTTAACACTGTGCCTGCTACTAAATGTTCACTATTATTATCTATACATGAGGTTTGCAACATGTGTTGAAATTTCCATATTACAATATTTTTTATAAATGTGTGATGGACTTTCTTACTGAAATTAGGATGTAGAACATCTGAAAATGAGTTCTAGTTTTATTAAAAGCCAGAAATATGAGTTATTAACATTAGTATTAAGATGCACAGTTGAAAACTATAACTACTATATTTCTCAACTCTCTGTGTCTCAATATCTTAAAGGAAAACCTTTATCTGTGTTTTGATATCTTAAAGGAAAACCTTCTGTTAATAAAATCTATTCATTTTATCTTTATTGGGTAATATATATCATGAGTTTTATTTATTCTTACATTAGTTCACATCAAAATTTAACTGCATCAATTACCGGAAAGCTATAATTAAATCAGACGAGCTGCAATACAGAAAACAACATTTTTCCATATCACAATTGAATATTTTTTTATTTGATGTTTTAGTTAATGCTAGCTTTCCCAGCAATCGAAAGGTTATGTTTGAAGCATAAATTATAAGTGAGAGTTACAGACTCTTTAAATGTTAATTTGGGGGAAAGAAAGTGATTAATTTTTAAATCTCTGCATCTATGGTGCAAACTAAATATATACTTATTCTGTTTACCCAATTGAATCAATTATGAAGATTATTTACAAAATGGCCTACCTTCCATAATCACTATCTAAGATGAAGCTGACATTGTGATGACCTGGAATTAATTGAAATACACAATCAATTAAATTCCCAATCACAGGAGAACAATAACATTATACTATAAAGCTGATTTTAAAACAGAAAAAAATATAAAATCAAAGCTGTACTTATACAACCACCTACCAATCTTCAAAGAAATGGAAACTGCACTATCATAAAGAAATGCCTACAATTTAAATATATAAAATAAGGTGCCTTGAGGTCGTAACTAGAAAGCCAGACAAAATATAATAATGAAGAATAATAAAATAGTAATATGTAACCATGTTGCCCTGAAATTTCTTTCATCCATTTATTGGCTAATTGTTCAGACACTCTGCTAGGGATTGAGAGATGCAGATGCAGGGTGATCATACAGCTTGTCCTTCTCCTAAAAGAATGTATCATCTAGTGGAGAGTAAAATCAGACTGAAACAATGATACAAACAGAGAATTGGAGATTGTGATAAGGCTATCAAAGAAAAGTAGACTTATAAGAAAGGGATTGGCAGTAGTGGGAAACTCGGGGGGGGGCACACCCCATCAACAAGGGTACCTGCATAATGAACATTTGTATACCTAACCCTAAATTGTACCCCACATATTTAACATAAAAATAAAATAAAAATTTCACAAAAAAAGAATGTAAAACAAGGGGTCAAAGGCTGTTTTGAGGACATGACATTTTATCTGAACTTTTCAGGATATGGTCTTGCATAGGTCTTATTACAGAAGGGAGGAAACTCATTAAGCATTATAAGACCTGTGTATTTTGAGTACACAAATCAAGTAGAAAAAAAGAGCAAAATTAAAGCAACAAATAAAACAGCTAAATTAGTCATAGAATCTTCTTAAGAAATAATAATAATAAACTTAAAGGTTACCTTACATGTAAACCTTATCAAAAAAAAATTCAAACCTACTTTCATGAAAGTGAAAAAAAGTCAAGGAAAAGAGAAAGTATTGCTAAAAAACTCATTCAAAAAACGGTGAGGAAGATCTGGGAGTACACAAAACAGAGAAATAGAGGCAGGTAGGTATCTATGACAATTACAAAGAAAGATGATCAACACTTACCAACATAAGTTCCACTCATCTTACAAATCATAGAACCCATATCTCCATTTGGACGATCTAGTTTTAGACCATACCTAATAAAAACATATGTTATCAAAGTTTATAATGACACTAAAGTTTCAAAATATTTTGTTACTCTTAGAAACATCTCATTAATTTCAAAATAAATATCAGGAAAGGAATTGTTGCTGTAACCAAAATTTCTAAAAAATAAAAATATATTCCAGACTTTATTGAAGATATTTGAATAAAATTTCATTTAACAGTGAAATATTTTATAATTTGACTATGTCTATTAATATTCTTATTAAGGAGTTTAAAAATACAGCCAAGTGAAATACGTATTTGATAAAGATATTACTCAAAACATCTTTTCTCATAATAATCTAAATAGTAGTTTATATCATACCATATTGGGGACAGAGGAGGCTATAAGGTAGCTTCTAACTGTAATAATTACTGCTAATTTAGTATGTAGAGTATTATAATTTATGCTGTATTATAAAGCATTTAGCTAAGCAGTGTGGGTAGCAATTACTATTTAAACTTAGTATTTTATATCTGCTATTTAATTTTATAAAGAAAGTAATTCAAATTACTTACAAATTATCAGATTGTGGTTTGAGAAGCTCACAGGGCATTCCTCCAATATAAACTCTGTATAAATATTTTTATTAGAAAAGATCTAATTATGTTTAATAAATTGTTTCAAAATGCACTCCTCCCACCAACCTCACTGGCCACCTTATATTTTTTCCTCTCAATCACTTATTATTATCCATTACTCATTCATTCAACAAACATCTATTTAGCATCTATTATGAAGCCTTCCCCTACTCCAAGTACTGGCATATATCAGTGAATGAAGCAAAGATCCCTGCCCTTGCCGGGCTGACATTTTAACTGGGAGAGGCTAATAAACATGGTAATCATAACATATTTGCTGTGTTAGAAGGTGTTAAGTACTGCAGGAAAAGAAAACATAGAGGGAGATAATGAACTCATCCACCTGAACTTCAGTCAATTCAAATACAAACGTAACTTTGCAGTAAGTTTTCGACTACAGGAATTAAGGTAAACGGCAGAGACACCACAAAGTTATTAGGAGGAAGAGAACGTCTAATGGCATCAGTGACATAAAAATGAAAATAAAAGACTGAGAAGATGCAAGGCTAGGTAGTAGAGAAAACGTCTGCCTTCGCATTTTCCCCAGCTGATCAGGTATGACCTGTCAGCTTTAAGGATAACAGAACCTGATGCTATTGGAGGCTGGCAGGTGGCTAACTGGTATTGTATTCTTTGCAACACCAAAATAAACCACCAAATTTTGGAACAGCAAATCCCAGACTCAAAATAAGGCCAGATACAAAACTGACCTAAAAAAATAAGGACTTCTGCTTGCAGAAGATTTTGAACTTTTTAATATAACTTTACTCATAAGTTCATTAACTTGATCAGCATACTAGATTTGTCAAACAAGGTAACTGAATTATTGTACCTATTATCGAAACTCATGGATTTAACTTCACCTTCTAACTTCTTGCCATATTGCAACTAAATAATAAATTTAGCAGCTAACACTTACAGTCCCTTATAATTTGACTTCAATTCTATAACTTTATGAAATAGTTTTCATCTAGTCCCTTGTATTAGCAGAAATGAATTCCAGTCACAGTGGGAGAAAAAAAGAATCTCTTTTTGAAAATTAAACTGTATTTCTTGGACTCATTAAGGGAAAGGATGACTTACAAAACTCTATTTAAGAATTAGCATAGCCCATCAAACCTGTACTGGATAAAAAAATGTGGTACATATATACAATGGAATATTATGCAGCCATAAAGGACAAACATAAGGACTCTGCAACAATTTGGATGGATTTAGAGTCGATCATACTCGGTGATCTATCACAGAAACAAAGAACAGAGTACCGTATGTTCTCACTCATACGCAGACCTTGAACAATTATAATACTATAAGAAAGCAATCGCCAGTAGTGGGAAACTGTCAGGGGAGGAAGGGCGGGACTGACAGTTGAGGGAAACTGCTAGGGGAGGGAGGGGCATACCTCATCAACAAGAGTACCTGTATAATCAACGTTTGTATACCTAACCCTGAATTGTACCCCACATCTTTATAATAAAAAAATGAAAAAGAAAGAATTAGCACATAAACCATTTGTAACACTTGACAATATGGAAGCAGACAAAATCTTTACATATACAAAACTGTATATAAAAATGTTAAATATCTACTTTGTAGTTATTTTAGTACATATAAAGATATTAGTATGAATATTTCCAGAACATTATAGATGCATACAAATGTGATTTAACTGTGCCTTCTGTGATTTAACATGTGCCTTCTGTTCTACCTGATAGAATGTCAGAGACTCAATTTTATTTCACTTATCAAAATCTTTTAAACTGCTTGTTTTCCAAAATCATATGTTTATGTGTGATATATATTTCACTTTTTTAGTATTAAAATTTTTTTCTAATTGCTGTATGAATTGTTTGTTCATTATCCATATTGTATGTGTATTCAATAAAAAATGAAGCATCTTGAAAGCCATAATCCCGAGTCTATACATTTTTTCTGTAGGAGATAAACAGGTCCTTCAGTCTTTAGAGGCAGGACTGTGATAACACAGTCTATGCTACAACAAAGTAGCTCTAGTGACAATGCTACTTTCCAGTCCAAGACGTGGACAACTATTTTTTAATGTTAATTAACTAGTCAATGTTACTATCTGTTTCTTTGCTGGTAAATAGAGGAAACAAGATTCAAACCCTGACCTGTTAATGAGTTGTTGGCCATTTTTGGTTTCAGCACTTGCTAGTACACCACGATGCAGTAGAAAAAGTGTCAAATTGTGTGTTAGGAAACTTGAGTTCTATTCTACCTTGACTAAGCAATACGACCAATAGGCCTCAGTTGTTTTTTGATATACAAAATGAAGCAGTTAGATTAAGTAATAAAGCTCTACAACTATAACTCAGTTACTATTGGACTAGCCTCCATGTGCCTTCTGTTAAAAAAAATCTATCACAAAACAAGAAGAAATTAGGTCAGACCAAAAAAGAGAGGCATACTGACCATTGCTTTCTTGTCAATGAATCATCCAATCTATTTTTCCATCTATAATATGGCTGAAAAAATACTGGTTAGTTTCATCACATTGTAATGGGTTTTGTATCATCGGATCCATTATTTTGTAGAACATTATACTCATTTATTAGTTATGAGATTATATTTCTACATCTAGATATTACCTCAAAATTCTAACATTTTTCCCATTTGAGCTTAGTGCAGTATTACTTCCATAGACGTCAGTGAAGATTCTGCCTTGGATTGTTATCAGTGTACCTAAAAAAAGAACAAGCAATACAAAAAACCCCCAACACTTCTGTGTAAGATTCTCTCTCCATACGCTTTATACCAAAACACTAGTTTTTCACAATAAAATCAGCACTCAGACACTTATGTCCCATGATCACCACTATTGTTTAGCAATGTTCTGAAAGTTCTAGCAAATACAATAAAATATGAGTATCTGTAAGTATATATAGATTCAAGAGGCGTATCATGGAAGACATGGTTCAATAAATATTGTTTGGATCAATAGGTGATTTACTTGAAAAAAAACTTATTCAAAAATATTCTAGCTGAAATAAAAATTAAATAGAAAATAAAACCATAAAACCTCTTGAAAAATGGGTGAATATTTATATAATATTTATGTAATCAGCATGGTGAAGTCCTCAACCATGTAAAAATGAAGAAAGAAACAACAAAAATTAGGATCTATAGATTTGATAATAAAAATTAAAAGTTGCCTGAATGACAGAAAGACCTATAATAAATTTTAAAAGAAAATAATAAATTTAAAAATATTTCTTACATATATGACATACAAATGATTGATATCCTTAAAACATTGAGAATTTTTATAGCTCATTTTGAAAAAAGATGACTAACTTTAAAGATGATGAGGAGGTAAATGGGTAACACATAAAAGGAGAAATATAAATGGCCAATAAGCATAAAATAAATTTTTATTAAATAAAAATTATTTATAATTAAATAAATTTAATCACATAAATCAAATAATTGAAAAAATGTTTAAATCTATATTTTTTATATAAATACTTGTCAAGGCTACAGAAAAGGGCATGTTTAGTTATTGCTGTTGAGATTGTAAACTGGCATAATGTAGTTATTATAATGAACACTGAAAACTAGTTAAATGTTCAATGGAGGGAAGGCTAAATATATTTTAGTAGATTAAGACACAGCCGTAAGAAATCGTTTTTTAAAATATTGGTAGTTATTTTATAATCAGAAAAATGTTACTTATCAATTTTCAGGTATTGTAATAATTTTATATTCTAAAAAGTAAATAAATTATTTACCACAAAACCAAAAGATATTTCAGCTGTCATATAACAAACCTGGAGTTCCTGATAAAGGTGTGATGCTCCTTATTGTTGGGGTTCTGAAACTTTTTGCCTGCAAAATAATTATGCTGGTATGCAGTCTCATATCAACTTTGTTTCAAATTTTGCAAAATGGCTCTATTTCTTATATTATTCATATTCCAACAATATCCATTACATAATTGCCTAAATATTCCTATTTACATACAAGATATAAAGTTTAGAACATTTTCCAATTATTCAAGATCTTTTCCTTATCTCCTAAAGAAATCCTTTCTTTTCTAAATATTTTTAGCCTGGTATTTTACAAATCATTCATCCTTTTATTAACAGTGCAAGCCAAACCACAGTAATGAGGGTCTCTGGTAAAGACTTTTAGGAATGTGGTTAAATAAAATTAAAGAAAGCTAGTGATAATTTTCTAGAGAAATGCAGATATCATTCTTAAAAATTGTGACACCAAATGGGAACTAGGATAGGGCAGAATTCCTGGGGTCCACCAGTATGCTGGAAACTCTAACACTATACAGTACACAGAATAATGGGCCCTCCCCCTGAGATGTTTGTGTCCTAATCTCTGTGAATATGTTAGGTTACATGGCAGAAGGTTGCAGATGGAATTAAGGTTGCTAATGAGTTGACTTCAAGATAGGGAGATTATCCTGGTGGATCCAATGTGATCACAAAGGTTCTTGTAAGTGGAAGAATAAGGCAGAGAGGAGTTAGAGTCAGGAAAGGAGCTATGACAATGGAAGCAGTAAGAGTGATGCAGTGTGACAAGGTCTTGACCACCACTGCTAGCCTTGAAGACAGGAAGGAGACCATGAGTCAAAGAATGTGGGCAGCCTCTGGAAGCTGGAAAAGGAAAGGAAAAAGATTCTGTCCTGTTAGTCTCCAGAAGGGATGTGTCCCCACCTGGACATCTTGATTTTAGCCCACTGAGACCTGTGTCAGTCAGATGTCTAAATTACAGAACTACAAGATCACAAAGTTGTAATGTTGTAAGCCACTAAGTTTATGGTAATTTGTTATGGCTGCAAATAAGAAACTAATACCTATGTTAGTTGCACCTATTAGAGACACTCAAGCACATGTATGAGGCAGGAGGGCATCAAGGTTAAGAGCCTAAATTCTGGTGTTAGGCTGTCTAATTTAAATTTGAGCTCCACCACCCATACACTGCCTGACTATGGATAATTAACGTAATTTCCCCCAGTTTTATAATCCATTAAATAGAGATAATATTAGTACGCAGTTGTAGAATTGTTATGAGAATCAAAAGTTAATAACCTAAGGTACTCAGAACACCACCTAGTACATAGTAAATACTATGTTAATTATAAGCTATTATTATTCAATTAAATATACACCAACCTCTTTTTAAAAAACAAATGAGAAATAATTACTGAAAAAGGGAAATATGCTACAACATAAAACAACCCACAATTAATATTGAACAGGTAAAAAGTAGAGTTGATGGGCAAAATAAAGAATCCTCAGTAACCATGATGCAACCTGAACACAAGCTGCACTTAAAAACAAAGAATGCAGGAGAAACTGAATGGGCTAGAAATTGAACAAGAAGAGTTCACCTGCAAAAACACATAACAGAAAGCAGAAAAGGCCCAGAGCATGGGCAGCATATGAACTAAAGTCTTTTGGGGAGGTATGTAGGTGGTGGTGGTGGTAGAAAGGACAGCCTCTGCATGGGTATGAAAATAACTCAAGCAAAATAACCTAGCACAAAGTATAATTTCAATAAATGACAGTTGTCTCTACATTCTCATTAAGGGTCAACTTAAAAGAAAGAGGCCCAGATTTCTTAAGCAAAATGATAAATTTTTTAGACTGCCAATGAAAGGAGATAACTTTTAAAATGTGAGGTTAGAAATGAATTTAGACAGAAACTAAGAATGGTTGATTTTTTTCATAAATGTTTGGAAGAAATCACCAGAGAAGCCATGCCGGCCTGGGCTTTACTAGTTTCAATTTTCTGTTTACTGATTAAACTTCTTATATCAGATTTACTTGTTCAAAATTTCTACCTCTAAAGTCATTTGTTATGTTTTTAAGGAATCTTCCCATTTAATCTAAGTTGTATAATTTGTTGACACAAAATTGTTTATCTTTTATTATCTTTCTTATCTGTTAGGTCTGTAGTAATGTAACATTTTTTGTTATTTGTTTTAATGAATTGAAACTTCTCTCTTTCCTTTTTTAGTCAGTCTAGCTAAGTTTTTGTTAACATTGTTGATTTTTAGTAAAACTATTTTTGAATTAAAAAAAGAATGATTTCAGACTTTTTTATACTTTAGAATGGCGAAAAAGAAGATGAATGTCTAAAGAAAAATCTATGTAAAGTAACAGAAAGTAATATATACAGCCACCAGAGCTCTGGACAAAATATCACTTTTAGAGACAGAGTAACAGAAAGGATAAAAGATCCACCGATATGTGTGTAAATCAATCCCTTTAAGTCACTGTGTCACTGTATCTGTGACAAAGTAATTGAAGAGTACATATTAACATACTAGTTCCTATTTTAATTTGAGGGATTACATGAGAAACAGATTTTTTATTAACATATAATCTGCAAAGATCACAAGAATAAATGAAGATAGGGATCAAATTACCTTATGTAGAAAAAAGAGGGGGAAGGTTCTAAAAATTAAGAATAATTAAAGAGTCTGAATAACAGTAGTCAAGAATAACAATAAAAAGTATTAAACATAAAATTAGAAAATAGCATGAGATTAGAAGCTATAAACATATTATTTTGTATTAGGTTCTAAACTATACAGATAAAATAAAATGTGCATTATGTTTGTTTCATCCCTAATAAGAACAAAAAGAGTAAGCATTTAGAAACTTTTATAACCAATCTAACATGCTATGACATGTTTATTGCATTTTATAAGACATAGATCCTCAAAGAATAGAAAATTTTATTTTTTAATTTTTGCATCAAGTTCTCACTCTGTCGCCCAGGTGGAAATGCAGTGGTATGATCATGGCTCACCACAGTTTTGACCTTTTAGACTCAAGTGATCCTTTTGCCTCAGTCTCCCAAGTAGCTGGGACTATAAGCACATGCCACCATGCCCAGCTAATGTTTTACTTTGTAGAGACAAAGTTTTGCTATGCTAACCAGGCAGGTCTCCAGTTCCTGGGCTCAAACAATCCACCCACTTTGGTCTCTCAAAGTGCTGGGATTGCAGGCATGAGCCACGTACCCGGCCCCCAATTTTTTTTTCAAATTGATCCTTCACCATGGATAGTTTAAGACACACTGGGCCAGAAGACCACGGAGACAAGATTTCAAAATTCCATGTAAAATTTATTTCCAAGCTAGCATTCTATACACAACTAACCTCTCAACCAAATATGAAGGTGACATGGACGTTTTCGTATTAGAAGACATTTATTTTTTTAAAGATGTGGGGGTATAATTTAGAAGGCTTTTAATTCAACGTAGTAATGGAAGGATTTTATTTTCTAAGTACTCTTTACTCCCCCATCGAGGGAGTAAATCAAGCAGGAAGAAGGCACAGGTTTCAAGAAGCAGATAACATAGGAGAGAGAGGTAGGAAGCCCTCCAAAAGCTTGTGAAAGAAAACCCCATGATGACTGATCGCCATGCAGCATATCCAGAGAGCAGACTGCCCAGACTGGAGCAGGAGAATAGGGATTTGCAAGTGATGTTTTCTAGGCAAAGATGATCACATAAATAACCCAATGGTTTGAATACATCGAAAAAATTAACTTCTGGTGGAGAGTTTAATACATTGAAAACTAGAAAAATACAGATAAAAGAGCCAATTACTAACTCTAGGGAAAACAAAATATTGTATGAGAGTGAAAATGTATTCATAGGATACCACATGGCTCAGCTGTGAATATCCTTTCATAGACATAATAATGTTATAATATTGATCTCACCAAAAATTAAGGCATCTCTAATTAAGGGGTAGGGAGATAGTTGTGCGTGCTAGAGGTGGGAGAGAGGCAGGAGTCTCCCTTCAGACATGGTAGTAATTTTTACCTTTTTGTGTCCTCATCCGGCAATGTGTCTTTTAATCTACTCCCATGAAGCGATGGAGCCTATTTCCCAATTCCTTACATCTGAACTGGCCTTGTAACTCGTTTTGACCATTAGAATGTGATATAAGTGACATGACACTTCTGAGCCCATGCCTCAACATTCACTGCATACATCTGCTCTTTTTAGTGGTGCCTACCTGAAACATGAGTAAGTCTGGTCTATCTGCTGGAGGATAAAGAGACCCTGTAAAACAAAACCTAATCAGCTGGATTGTTCAAGCTGAGGCCTCCCAGATTGTGAAAAAGCCCAGCCAATACCAGCAAAGCCTCCTACCCAACCCGTAGACAAATGAGAAGGTCAGTAGAGATCAGAGCAGCCCTGCCCAGAATCACAAAACTCCAGAGTCATACAGCTGACCTATAGATGCATAAGCAGTATAAAGTATTGCTGCTTGAAGTCACTAAATTTTGGAGTAATGTTGTGTGGTATGACTCATGTACTGATGTAGGAGCATAGGTGCTCAGTTCTCATCTTCTATATGCTTATTATTTAGAAATATCAAAATATATAGCTAAAGTTGTCAAAGGTGGTTGACTCTGGAAAATGAGAATGAGGTAAAATGAGTAGTTCAGGTTTTTAAATTAACCTTGTAGAACTAGCTCAGTTTTAAATCATGTACAAACATAACTTTGTTACAGAAAATTTTTAATTTATAGATTATATTTTCAGACCAAAACCCAATACATTTAGAAATTATTAAAAGAAAAATAATTTAAGCAGATTTAATTGCATGACATTCATTTTTTCTTATTTTTCTCTTAATTTAAAAGAAACACAAATCCTTATTCAGCAAGTATAGTCTGTATTCCTATTAAATACTAGACACTATACTTGTTTTTAGAAACATAAAGATGAATAAAGTTTTCTGGTTCCAAACGACACATTAAAAAAGAATCACTATTCAATAGATGAGGTAATAAGATAGTAATATATGAAATAAGTAAATAAATCAATGGATAAATACACTGAAATATAGTATTTATTATGTGCTAGGCCCATTCTGATGACAGTATTACTATTATATGGTTTAATTCTCACAACGGTGCTATGAGGTCATTCCATTTTACATGATATTTCCACTTTACAGATAATGAAACTGATCGTGACACAGTAAATTAAGATGCCTGTATTTGAAACCTGAGCCTAAGCACCTTCACAACAGAGAAACCCAGTGGAAGAAATCACTTGGCTCTTCTTGGGGATATTTTAAGAGTCCTGAGCAATGAGAAATAATTCACTGAAGAGAATTGGATAAAATGAACCAGGTCTTGTTTAGGGAGAATGTAAGAAGACACTGATGGATGCTGAATTGTTCCAGACTGTGATGCAATAAAGGAAACCTAGAGACAAAGAGTGAAGGAGGAATAGTGAGCAGGGTGAAAACATAATAGTATTTGTGTTTTTGAAGGGTAAGTCTGAAAAATGCAATAAATAAGGATAAAAAGACCTGTTAGGAGGCTACGTGATAAGCAGATTATGAATAACAAGACCAAGGTCAAAACAAAGACCATGTAAGAAAGAAGATTTTGAAAAGAACTTAAAATCTAATTTAGAGGGTAGGATTATCGTGGTTTGGCTTCTGAAGAGCTGTGGGGCTGATGGTGACAGTCAAGGAAAAATCAAAGATCATAGTGCTTTCTAGCTTGAGATGATGAAAAAATAATCAGAGAAAAAGTAGGTTTGAGGAGAAATAGAAGTCTATATGAGATATGCTGAATTTAGGCTGCTTTGTGACAATTTAGGTATGACACACTAGGAAACAAAACATGCCTCCACATCTAGGGAGAGGAGGGATCCAGAAACATTTGGGAATCTTATTTGGCAATATATTTGGAATCATAGCAGGTTCTTGAGGACAGAAGTCATTATTGTTTTCGGCGGCATTTCATCTAATATTGGAATATTGAAGTACTCAGTAACTGGCAACTTAAAGCATAAATACAATTTTTAAAAATATATGGGATGGTGCTAAGAAGAAAATTTATTATTTCAAACACCTCTATGGCAGCTAAATTTAGAAGGGCTCTTATATTACATGCAAGCACACTTTCTCTCACCCCATTAGAAATTACAGAAAGATAAGCAGTTCTGCTTCTATTTATAATTAAGTAGTGAACTCAATAAAAGTAGGAAAGGAGAGAATATAAGAAAAAAAATGGAGAAAGGGAGAGAAATGTGAACAAGAAAATAAGATGGAAATATACAAGTTGAATTCATTAATAAAAGTAATTTAAAGGAGGATGAAACAAATTAGAAATACAAGAGATTCAACTACTATGAAAGATAATTAAAACTGAGGGCAATTATTCTTAGTTACATGCTAATATATTTTAAAATGTGAAAACAGATAACAGTGTGTAAAATTAAAAAAGTAAAAATCTAGTTTTGCAAGAAAGAAAACAAAATCAATGACACATAAATTAAAGAGAAGAACCCTACATACATTGAAGCTGCAAGCCCAGCTATTGATATGACCTTTGCAGGTGTTATTTTCAGCAATAGGAACCCCATCCACACTGACTCTAACAGTGTAGGAATCTTCTGGCATTGCTCTAGAAGGTAAATGGAGAATATATGAGAAATGCAAAAATATTTTTACTTAGTGTATATACAATATTAGTGAAAAATACTGCTCAAGACTGCATGTCATTTTTAACAAAGAGAGTCCAAAATTCTAATTGTTTTCTAGTGAAATTTCATTCTATATTTTAAAAGATGCTTTCCATCCTGAACCCTTTATTGCAAATTTTAACATCATGAACCACAGGCACATGCATATTCTGACCCTGCACATTGGTGCTTATTAAAAAGGTCGACAAATACTACAATAGCAGCAATGTAAAAAAAATTATTTAAAATAGTAATATATAACCTTGATACATTCAGTCATTTCATGCTTTGTTTCTTAAAGAGTATTAGTTAATCAGGTTTCTCCTAAGAAAGCATTTCCTGCTGCAGAACATCCAACAAGCCTAATGTATGTAGATCAAATCCTCTGAAATACATGCTACCTGTTTCTAAGGTCAATATTGAAAGTTGCAATTTCAAATTATTTTAAAATTTTGTCCTAACTTGCTAATAACACACATCAATTTTGGCTGATAGTAAATAACTTGAAATGTCACTGTGCAAAATGATCATATTTAATCTTAATGACTATGTGAAGATTTTGAACAAAATTAATCAAACTGGACAGGAAAGCATAATTTTGGTATTTTGAGGCAAATCATTACCATTTAATAGTAGTCATTTATCTTCTAAAAGAACTCAATAATGATAACAGCTCTAATAATGTGAGAAGATATAGAATATATTTTTATCATGCCAATATGTAAAAAGAGCATCATAATTGAATATAACAAAGGTATAAAATAGTCTAACCATCATGAAATCAAAAATAATAACTGATAATCAAAAAATATTACTTGTACTAGGGCGATGAATCTATTATAATGCTAATATGCATAACTATAATTTCTGATATGATTAAAATGATGCTATTAAAGATACTTTAAAACAGACCTAGTATAGCATGTAATTTGAGTTGAATGACTTGCATCTTTTTCTACATCACAAGTAATTGACCGGAAAGAAGAAACTAATTGCACAGTGTTTCCCAACTCAGCATTATCAACTCCATAATTAAACTGGTTTGCTTGAGAAAAACCTGGAAAGGAAGAAAAGTCAATTATTATTAATGAAATTCTATTTTCAAAGATCTAACAATTGTCACTCAATATCAAATCATCCAATAAATGATTTAATGAAGAGTACTACAGTAAGCAATATGAACCTATTTCATATTTACCCCTATGATTTAAACCTTCTTTGGAATCATAAAAATTGACCTTCAATTAATTTATTCATAAAAATATTGCTTGAGAATATATACAGTCGTCCCTTTGTATCCACCAAGAATTGGTTCCAGGACCCCAGTCATCCCCCAACAACTCACTCCTGTGTATACCAGAATCCATGGATGCTGTGGAAACTTATCCTCAGGTTCTGCATCTCATGAATATTGTATTTTCCATTCACATACAGAGAGCCTGCTGTGTGTACACACACACACACACACACACACACACACACACACACACACACTCCATCAGATTCTATATCTGGCAGGGATATATACCGTGAAAAAAGCAGGTTAAGGGGGCTAAAAAGAATAGAAGAGGGGACACTATTCTGTAAAGGATGAGGTCTTTACCTCAAGTTTTTATAAAGCAAAATCCAAGGTGAAGACTTGCAGGAAAATAGTTTATTGGGGCGGTAATCCATTAACTATGAGAGAGAGCAAAACTTGAAGAAAGAAAACCTGGGCATCACTGAGAGCAAATATGGCACAATATTGTCACATTTGTAAATATAGAATCCCTCTCCAAAGAATCAATGGCAAGAAGCATTTATTCATCAAATCTAGTCCCCATGGGTTGATGGCTCCTCTTGGAGAAATAATTTTTCCTGCACTTTCTGGCTGCACATAGCTAAGTCCTAAGTCATTGCACCAGAGAAACTCTTGGACAGTAGACAAAGACATACTGTGAGAACTCAGGCAAAAACCTGAAAACATAGACTGAGTCAAGGTACACAGGAATTTGTCACAGCTGTGACGGAAATTAGAGGTGAGAACAAGAGGATGAAAAATTGATTATTAAAGGCATCTGATACAGTCTGCGCCTTACCCCACACACATCTTCTGCTTATGGCCTACATTTGAAGCACAACCAATCACCAAGCCGAAGTAGTGGCCAGTCTAGAGCTCTGATAAAGATTTAATACAAGAGGGCTAGAGGGGCAAGCTACAGGCCTTACTACAATAACTGGTCCTGGGCTATAATTAATAATCACCATGCCCCCTCTCTATCACTCATGGTAGATTTATTTTACCCATATCCAGCACTGCAGCTAATGGAATGACACTAATCTTCATCCCTGAAAGATCTGAACCCTTAATGGCCATACCCTTGTCAGATCACAGTTGCTGTAATTGCCTATGCACAGTTATCACTGGCCATGGAAGCCAAAAGATACCCCCCAAAAAACCCTAAATTCCAGGCGAACTCTTCCCTATTTGCAATTTGTAAAAGCAACTCTACTTTCCTGTGATAATCAGAATTGATTGTCTCGAGTATTATACTAAATATGCTTGATGAATTCAAATGGAACAGGTAATTGTGGTAGTTTTAGTTTGGAGGAGCCCATATTGTAACCCCTGGCAGAAGAATTCTGTACATGGAAACTCAAACCACGAGCAGAACCTAAGGTTGCAAGAACAGAAAACACAAATTCAATTTCTGGATCCCTGGGAGTGATGATGAGGTGGGGACAGCCCTTTATTTCCAACTCCATGCATTGTATCTATTGGGAAACAACAGCATGTGTCTGTCACTGGTTCAATACATGCACTATATTGTGAGGACAGCATCCCATCCCACAAGATGTTTCTCTTAAGCTGGCAGCTTAGCTGTAGCTCTAATAGACTGTTTCATCATTCTATTAGACCAGATGTTTTAGAGTGACACAGGTTTCGTGGTCATGTGCCCATTATCACAACTATGAAATCCATTCCTTGTTCTGAGGCAATATTATATGGAATCCTATGGCAATAAATCATGCTCTGTAAACTCTCAGATTATGGTGCCAGCAGAGGCACTGTGGAGAGAGAAGGCAAAGTCTACATCTGGAAGAAGTGTCAATTCCAGTTCCAACAAATCTCTGTTCTTTCCATGACAGAAGGGGAGTGCTGTAATCAACTTGTCACTAAGTAGCTGGGTGGATTTCTTGAGGGGTAGTACCCTATTGAGAGCTCAGTGTTGGTCTCTGCTACTGGCAAGTCAGGTATTCAGCAATAGCAGTAAGTAGTTTAGCCTCAGTGAAAGCCAGTCCATGGTATTGATCCATATACAGCCTCCACTCCATTGCCACTCTTCATGGACCCACTGCCCAAGCACTGAGGTGGCCAAAAAGAAAAGCTCCTGAGTGAATCATCCAATCAATCTGTGTATACTACTTCCTCTGTGGGGGAATACTCTCTTGTGGAAGTTAACTGGAGACACATGGATCTGCATGCTTTATTCTTACTACTATGAGTCTCTTCACATTATTTCTGATTTTCCAATTCTGTTCCTTTCAGTCTTTGACAACTAGTCAAGTCATCTGCCACTGCCCAGGAGCCCACGTATATTCTTTCCTTGAACCACCTTTCCCTCCATACAAAGTTACCAACTATGTAAACTGATCACAGCTCTGCCTACCAAGGACACCATGGTGAAAAGTGAGTTAAGAGTCCAAGGACTACTTTGCCCCATTTATGACTGAAGTCAGAGGTGATATCATGAAGATGTGAAGTGAAACACGGGAAGAATTTGATATAGACGGTCCTGCAAGCTTTTCAGTGACAGCAAGCCATGAGAATATCTATGAGAAGTTCATTTTAGATAAAAGGAACAGGATGTGTCAAGGCTCTGTGGCGGGACCATGTTGATGGATTCAAGTAATAACAAGTGTGGTTAGAAAACCATGAATAAGAAGTGGTAGCAGAGGAAACCCAAATGGAAGAGTTTATTTTTGTGAGTGGAGAGCCATTGCAGGCCTTGATACAGAGGAGCAGCATGATCTGACTTACAGTCTCCAAGATTCACTAGCTGCTGTTCTGAGAATAGACTAGGAACAGGAGTGAAGACATTGTCTCCACAAGTGATGGGATAAATGACGGGATGAATGTTTGACATGGCTTCAGAGGAAGATTGGAGGACAGTAAGTGAAGAGAACAAATATTAGTAATATTTTTCAGGAGTTTTACTATAAAAGGAAGCAGATAACTGGGTTGGAACCTGAAGAGTGGTATGGAGAAAGGGGAAGATTGATGATTTTTCTTTGACTTTTTTTCAGGTAGGCAAAATAACAAGATGTTGCATGCTGATGGATATGATTAAACAGAAAGAGACAAATGGATCATGTGAAACAGCAGAAAATTACTTCATTCTTACTGTAAATATATGAAAATTCAAAACTGCATTTGGAATTACACATGGGGAAGAATTGTATGCCACATAAAAATATTTTATGTTGTTGAAACATTATTCAATTTGGAAATAAGCCCCAGAAATAAAATATATGAATATGATTAGTTAGCTAATGTGCTATTAATTAAATTCTATAATTAAATATTTTTCGAATAAAAATGTTTAATAGATGCATTGTTTTAGTATGCAAAATGAATTGAAAACATCTATGAAATTGCCAATAATTGTTATTTATTGGAATAAAGTTAAATTAGTAAACAGTTTTTACCAGGATAACTTCAAAATAAAAAATTCCTAAATTCTGAGCTCTAAAAAATATGTGTATTCTAAAATATTATTTCTCTCTGAATAGCACAGGTTCTTAACACTAAAACACCACTACAAGCAAATGATGACTAGTATTATTTTTGAAATTGTAAAAATTTTTTCTTTTACACTAACAGATTCTCACCCATGTCACTAATGCAAATTTATAAGCTACTTAAATTTCAGAATTACCTCCGGATGATATAATCCTATAGTACAATAATACTATAGGATTATAGTATTAAGGGCCAGTTGTGATGGTTCATGTCTATAATCCCTGCACTTTGAGAGGCAGAGGCGAGAAAATTGCCTGAGCTCAGGGGTTTGAGACCAGCCTGAGCAACTTAGCGAGACCTCATCTCTATTAAAAAAATAAAAAAGTAGCCAGATGTGGTGGCACATGTAATTCCAGCTACTTGCAAGGCTGAGGCAGAAGGATTGCCTGAGCCCAGCAGCTCAAGTATGTAGCGTCTGGGCGACTCAGTGAGACCCCGACTCTAATAATAATAATAGTAATAATAATAATAATAATATCAGTAAACAACAAAAAAAAGGTAAACCCAGAAATGTAGATTTAACTCTTTAAATCTTTAAATCTGGACATCTTCATTGTTCTACAACGTGAATAGTGCAGCATGGGACTGGAATAGGACTTCACTGTACCTGATGTTTATCAAATGCCAAGCACCTCAACTCCAGCTCTGGTAAGGCTGCGGCATTAGGGGGCCAGTGCTGTTTACCAGGAAGGGCCCAGGCTTTAGATCCTGACAACCTGGGTTGGAATCTCAGCTACAGCACATCCTTGCCATTGTGATGTTAGGCAAGATATAACCTCTCTCAGCCTAGTTTCCTTAACAGAAAAATGACCAAAATCTATCTTGATGGATTGTTAGGAATAGTAAATGCTAATTTATGTATACTGCTTATCAAGATGCCTGACTCAATAAGATGACAGCTAAGAGCTCAGTAGATACCTGCTCTTATTATTAGTCCCCCAAATCCTGAGATTTAGGTTCAATATTAATATCCCTTTTTAAAAATAACACAGAATCAGCTCGTGAGTGGTCAGGAGTTAAACCCAGGCTATAGTTGCCAATGTTATTACCTGTTACCCAATGTAACTTCTTCTATCTCCTATATCTCCTTAGCTCTTAGCCTATCCTTTTCTTCACATGTAGGGGAAGTAAGCAGAAATTCAACAAAGGGTAGGGATTTTAATAAACACAATGTGATTCCTCTAAGCTTAAATCTTAACCAAACAACTCATCCAGTGTAAGTGAATGTACAAGGATCAATCATACATGTGAAAGGTGTTTGCATTGAGTTTGCGGTATTGAATCTAGAAAGGCAATTACTACTAAGATGGAATTGTGAAAAGACATAAAAGCATTGCAAAACTAGCTACATGTAAACCCACTCTTGCCTTTCGCCAACTTCTGCTTATCTTTGGAGTTCACACTGAGTTTGGAACACACAGAAGGCTGCTGGCAACTAACTAAAGAATGAAAAGTTTTACTTGTGGTGTGGTTCAGGATGTGATAAATACATTTATTTTCCTGTCAGGTACATGTCAAATCAATGATAGGGGACGTGGATCTGTTCTTCAGCATTCCTAAGACAACTATTGTTCTGAAAAATAATGCCAATAAAAAACACAAGTATGTAAATATTTCTAATTTTTAGCTAATTCCAAAGAGTTTTTAAAAAAACAAAAAAACCACTTTTGAAAATAATTGTAATTGAAAAGTATAATTCTAAACAAATAATTGAGTGTAAAGAAGATGCCTCTGGAAGTACTCCAAAGCACAAAGATTACAGGAAGGGCTGGGCGTACCCTGGAAACAGAAAAGGTTGAGGCTTCAGAAGGAAATTCCCAGCATGTTGTTGTATTTTTGTTCTTTTGCAAAAAAAAAAAATGGAGACAAGAATTGCCAGGCACGCAGACCTGGGTCTCCTGATAGCAGCAATCCAAAAGTAACGCCTGTGCTGCTATCAGGAAAATGTCAGTGTTGTTAAAGCCAGCAGTTGCCATGTACAATGCCGGCTGTTTTGGTTTCTCTAGTTAAAAAAAAAAGCAGGGTTGAGAGTGTATTAACCTGCATAGAAGCTGTGACATTCAAAACAATGGGAAAGAAAGATACAGTGTGATGGATGGAAAACAACTCCTAAAGAATTAAACAAGGCTGATAACA
Source organism: Tarsius wallacei (assembly GCA_963574415.1). Classification (NCBI taxonomy): domain Eukaryota; kingdom Metazoa; phylum Chordata; class Mammalia; order Primates; family Tarsiidae; genus Tarsius; species Tarsius wallacei. The sequence goes on from CAUYQG010187909.1 coordinate 85,073, forward strand.
TAAATGCAAAGAATAATAAAAACAAAATAGTTCTAATTTATAGAACATAAACTACCTAATAGGAGCTTAAATATGTCATCCTTTTTAATATTTACAATAGTCCCAAGACATAGGAATTATTAGTCCAATTTACTGATGAGGAAGCTGAGGCTCAGAGGCAGGAGGATTGCTTGAATTCAAGAGTTCAAGAACAGCCTAGGCAACATAGCTGGACCTCATCTCTACAAATAAAAACTTAAAAAAATTATCAGGGTGTGGTGGTGCACAACTGTAGTCCCAGCTACTCAGGAGATTGAAGTGGAGGACTTGCCTCAGCCCAGGAGGTCCAAGGCTGTGATAAACCATGATCGTGCCACTGCACTCTAGCCTGGTCAACAGAGTTGTCAAGTTGTTCAAGTTCATTCATGTAACTATAGGAGCTCTAGTGTGTTTGCAACTTCATTACCATTGCTCTATAAATATTCTGTATATATCTGGATACCCCAAAACCTATATTAAAATAATATTTATTTATTTTAAATCACGTCATTAAAGTATGATTGACATACAAAAAGCTATGCATATTTAATGTGTATAACTTGATGAGTTTGGAGGTAAGTATACACCCATGAAAACATAATGACAAGCAGGATGTCACAAACACATTTATCACCTCTAAGTGTTTCCTCCTGCCCTATTATTTCATTTATTATATCTTATCTTTTAACTTTTTTGTGATAAGGACATGTAACATAAGATCAACCCTCTCAGCAAAATTTTAGGTATACTATGCAGAATTTTTAACTATAGCCACCAGGCTGTACAGCAGATCTCTAGAATCTACTCAATTTGCATAACTGAAGTTTTGTACCCTTTGGCCAATACCTCTCTGTTTCCTCACTTCCCAGTCCCTTACAACCACCATTGTATTCTTTGCTTCCATCAAGCCATAAAATGGCATTCAGACTCAGCCTCTGAGAAAGACATATGTGAACAAATTTTCAATCACCTATAGTGTGTAGTGAAAGCAGGGAGCAGAAAGACAAACAGGGTAGGAGGGTGCAGATATCTGAAACTCAAATGGGATTTAACCTTCTATGATTCTCTGCCAAAAGTATCCAGAAATTGGTACTTATGGAAAAAGTAGAAATTTACCATGACACTTTGTGCTTCATAATTAAGAGTGCTGAACCTAATTTCCTTGGAACTTTCACACAAGAGAAAGATAGGTAGATTATAAAGGATGTCCTTCTAAAATGCCTTAAAATAGTTTTGATTTTTCTTATTTCTAACTAGGGATGTTCTGGGTCTATGTGTTTAAACTCAAGCCGTGGTTTCTGGATCAGAAAAAGTTCAGGTCTGGAAACAGAAGAAAATGGTTGGGTGTTTTTGTTCTTGTTTTTGTTTTACTTGGACATTTCTCTCATGGCACTTACATTTCTGTTTAAAACCCGATAGCTTTCAATCACATCATCTTAACAGCAATTTACAATATAAAAAAGATCTAATTAATGACAATTTTGAAAGAATCTTTAACACATGCATTGTTTACAGGTCTTAACTCCATAAAATAGCACTTTAATACAAAATACATTGTTCACAATGTAGAGGCAGAAACCCTTTAACGTGTATCATTGAGAATTCTGTAGAAATAAGTAGAAACATTGAAAGGCATTTCAATATATGACAGAATAATTATCTTGCTTTGTCAACTGACTCTAAAGGCTTCTCATTTCTTATTTTAAAGACCAAAATAATAGATTTTGTTAATATTTCTTTTTTAAGTGTTTCTTTCTTAATTTTTGAAAATCCCTAAATATCTGAATATTAACCACTTTCATGTATATTGCAAAGGCCAAATGGCTGAAAGAACCACATATTTCTACTTAACCCTTAAGGAACAACTGCACATTAACTATACTTACTGATTATTTTCATTATTTTCCTCCCAAGACTAGGCAAGGAGAAGGGGAATGAATCATACATAACCCATGCCTTGATGAGTCCTGAGATTGGGTAGTGAGAGAAGAAATCCAAAGTTCTGCTTTCTATTACTTTTCTTCAGTCATTAACATTGTTTTTCTATCATTTCCTCTTATTAACATTCTACATTAATGCCCTCGAAATGTTTTATCTAATACAAAAATAAATTAAATTTTATTAGACCCATGAAGAATACAGCAAATAATTGCCAAGTTGGGTTAATTCTGTGCCTTTCAGTTTAGTCATTCAGCCAGATCTTGGTGTTAAGCATGTAATTATAACAAGAATTCAGATGGTCAAGTGATAGAGACTCTTGGGGATTTCATGAGCCATCCAAGGGGGATAGAGTTTTACTGCTCTGGCCAAGTAGAGAAACAACTCCAGTGGTGTTTTTTTGTTTGTCTATTTTTTCTTTTGTATGTTTGCTGTTGTTGTTAACCATAAAACTCTAAATGTGAAATAGTCTTTAAAATATCTTGACCTTGGCAAAAAATTTTTTAAAAAGCAACCATACCTTCACCTTTGATAGTCAGCCTTGTTGCTCCATTTATGCTACCATATTTAGGTATTATTTCTGTGATTTTGGGGATTATTTCAGTGCCAACTGAAAGATATTAAAATATAGTAGAGGTAAAATCATCAAGTTCTTCATTTCAAGCATCAAATTTTGTACCACATGGCACAATGCTGCAAGAAAAATATTGTGAAGATTATGGGACTGAAAGTAAAATACATCCAGGTTGTAATTTGGGCTCTACTACTAACCAATTACTTGTAGGTCAATAACCTAGTTAATACTCAGTGACTTTGTGCAAAGCACTTATCTTTGTTGCTCTCAACAGCTGGTCAGTTTCATCTCTTCCCTATAATATTATAAAGCCCTTAGTTTCATGTAGTGCTCTGCTAACTACAGATTCATAGCTATGCTCAGTAGCCCACATAACAGTAGACAATGTGGAGAAGTAGCTCATTATAAAAGCACATAAGAAACAATGGTAGGTAGGCTGAAAGACCAGACCAGCCTGGTGCGGTGGCTCAAGCCTGTAATCCCAGCACTTTGGGAGGCCAAGGTGAGGGGATTCCCTGAGCCTACGGGTTCAAACCTGGGCAACTTGGCGAGACCTTATCTCTACAATTAAAAAAAAGAAAAATTAGCCAGTCATGGTAGCGCATGTCTGTAGTTCTGGCTACTTGAAAGACTGTGGCAAAAGGATCGCCTGAGACCAGCAGTTTGATGCTAGGGTGGCCCTCAGCATGCTTCTGCACTCCAGCCTGGGCGACAGAATGAGACTCCAACTCAAAAAAAAAAGAAAGAAAGAAAGAAAGAAAGAATAGACCAGAAGAATGTTGGTTTTAAAAAGAAATTGTTTTCTTTGACAGAGTGAGGCTTCAGGAAAGATAACTTCTGGGATTTTTCTAGCTTTCTGATGATAGTGAGTTCTTAAGGTAAAGTTCACTCATTCATTCAACAAACTATTAGCTTCCTGGGGATACAGAAAAGTGTAACAGTCCTAACTTTTGAAAAAGCTTAGCTTGGACAGTAGAGAGGGGCAGAGGAGAGATCAGGGGCCATAGTTGACTCAGAAGGACCACTGTACCCACACTGCTTGGTTCACACTGGCTTTTATAAGGAAGGGATTTGGGGGCTGCACATTTGGACACACATATTTTGGGCACCAAATATAAATTAGTTTAACTGGGCCAGTTGTCAGAAAGATAAAGAGAGTTCTAAGCAGGGGGAGCCACCTGAGTAAGCAGGGGTGACAACACAACTATGCTGCTTAAAGAATTACTTGCAGTAAACTGCAAGTAATTCTTTAAAACAACTCAAAGATACACAGTGGATGAAAGTGTTTTCTGCTTCAGTTGCACAGATCTGATCATTATTAGTCCAAAAGTAAATTCTCAGAGTAGGTAGAAAAATTTAGCTGGGAACCAAAAAAAGTCACAGAAATTGTTAATTGTTTGAAAGGGATGCATGAGAAAAGGTTAAGGGAATTATGATTGTCTAGTCCATTCCTGCCTGAAAAATGTTTCCTGTGGACTTCTACTATAACAGCAAAAGCTCTCCCAGGCCTCTGGCTCAACCCCTCTGCACTTGGGGTCTGTCCTTGCCCAGAGCAGCAAGGTGTTCCTGCTTCCTGAATATTCCTGACTCAGGGCAGACACAGCCAGGAGTAGGAAACTCCGGGATGGAGCCGGATCCTATCTCCAGACGCTGCTCCTCACCTATCTCAGGTTCTTCCTCCCTTATCTCCACAGACAACTCCAATTTCTTATCTTATCAGTCTCTTCCCAGCTCTCTTCGGTATTACTTTGAAGACACAGGGCAGCTGCCCCTGGAAGTGACTGACACTTGCCACAAAGACCCACTCCTGTCCCACTGAGGGATGTTGCCCTTCTTCAGTGGGGAAATGGGTCCAAAAGAGTGATGGGAGAGAGGCCTGAGGTTGCCTCTCCCCTTCCCCCAACCCCCATCAAATTTCAGTCTACTTTCAATTGTGCTACTTTGGGGGTTAGGAGAAGGAAGCGAGTCCATAGTTCAAGTAGCAACACTGACGAATTAAAAGCATCGCCCAATCTCTCTGCGTCTCTTTCTCTGTGCCCTTGTCTCTGTTTCTCTGTATCTGTCTCTTGTTAAACCTAGGTTCGCGTCCCCGGTCCCCAGGATGGCCATGCAATCGCACCCACAGCCCCGCCCGGGCAGGTGCCAGGTGGTCCAGTCTCTCGCGACCCCGGCTGCAGGGATAGTGTCTATGCGGACCTATCCGGCTCGCCTCCCTAGCGCCCCGAACGGGTTACCTGTGCGGTGATCCGCGGTACACAGGAGCAGCCCCCAGAGGCCCCAAGTCCCCCAGAGCCACAGGTGTCCCATCGCAAAGCTAAGTCCGCTGGGTCGGTGCCCGCCGCTCGCTGCTGGCGCCCGCTCCGGAGCTCGACTGGGGACCGCGACTCACTCGCTCACGACGCGCCCCAGAGCGCCGAGACTGGGCCTCCCGGGCCTGCCCCGCCCCCGGCTCTGGGCTGCACCTCCGGGATTTGCGCGCACACGCACGCACACGCACACACACACACACACACACACACACACACACACACACTCCTAGAACCGGCCCCGGGTCAGTCTGTAATCATCACAGCTCCACACTCAAACCCGGGTACTGCAGTCCCAAGGCTGTTCCCATAGGTACAAAGGGACACATGGTCATGTTCCCTGTCGATCCTGCCCGCTTTTTTTTTCCTTTTAACTTCTGAGCCTGCATACTTTCATTTGCCAGTCTGCCTTGATCATGAATCCTTTCCAAGTGGGTCTATAAGCCCACCTAATACACAAACCTTACACATTGTCCCCCTTCACATTCAAATACAATTGTTTTACCCCTTAAAGTGACCATCAAAATAATATTTATTGATCTCTCAGCATGTCCCAAACACTTTGCCTAGTGCTATATAGACAATAGTTCCAATGAGATGGTTACTGTTGCTAGTATTATCTCCTGCTGTTCCAAGCAGTAGACAGAAATATTAAGTAACTTGCCCCTGGCCGTAAACCTAAGTATAGAGCAAGGACTCCAGCAGAGAGACTCCAGAGCCAGGGCACTTACCCCTCTACTGCCCTCAGTACAGTAGATTTTTGGCAGGGCTTCCTGTAGCTGTGGAGGGAGGCTTACACTATTGACCTGTTTCTAGGGATGCCTGATCGCAGAGGAACATATGCAGGGGTCCCTGACCTCGTGGAGCAGGAACTTGATCATTCCCTGCTGAATGCTCTGCAAGGGTTATTTAACACTTTTCACGGCTGGAAACTTCCCAACCCCAGGGTCTCTTGACTGTCTACCTCCTTCCTCTCTATTAAAAAGTGAGAAGCCCCATCCACCCTAACTTGAAGTTTCTTCATTTTAAAATGTCCTGTGTTCTTACAAGATACTCAAAAGCTTATAGGACAAATACAATACATAGGCTTCTAGTTTAAAAAAAAAAGTTATGAAAGACATTTGAGAAACAAATTAGGGAAACTGAATAGGGACAAGTATCGAAGGATATTATGGAAGGGCTCATTTAATTAGATAGAATAGTTGGTATCATACTTAAGTTGAAGAATGTTCATGTGTTAGGGAAGTGCTTGCTGAGTGGGATTGAAGTGTCATGATGTATAGAATTTACTTCAAAGTAGTTTGATGGGAAAAAATCTTGTTGAAATAAAATTTGGCACATGTTAAACAATTTTTGAATTTAGGTATAGGTATGATCCTTCCCACTTTTCACTATGTTTGAAAATTTGTATAAATAAAAAGTCTTAGATTCTCGTTGTCTACCCTTTCATTTTTCTTTTGTTCCTGTTTCAGCAAGAAGTATTTTCTTCCATGACATGGTCAATCTTCCCCTTGTGTTCTTTGTGAAAGCTCTTCCCCTCCCACCTTATTGTTTATTGTTCTAACAATTTTCCCTTATCTCACTTCTAATTATTTCCCTGTCTCCCTTTTCTACTTTTTCTAGCATGCTGTACAGTATTCATTATTTAAAAACCAAATGCAAACCAAAAAAATCTTTATTCTTTCTTTAATTAAGGCAAAGACTTCAATTAACTTGTTATTAACCTCCTTGAAAGAGCTGCCTATTTTAGTAAACTGCTTGTTCAAGGTCACTACCCACCTACTCACTCATCCATTCTACAGTGCCGTCTGTGTCCCAAGATCTGTTCTAAGAATTTGCTGGAAGATGGGGAAAAGGTAGAGGTTAGGAGTAGGGTTGATAGATAAAACACAGGCCATCCAGGTAAATTTGAATTTAAGATAAACAACAAGCTAGGTGTGGTGGCTCATGCTTGTGATTCTAACACTTTGGGAGGCCAAGGCAGGAGCATTGCTTGAGGCCAGGAGTTCAAGACCAGCCTAGGTAATATTGTGAGACCTCGTCTCTACAAAATTTTTAGAAAATATATTAGCTGGACATGGTGACATGCACCTGTAGTCCCAGCTACTTGAGAGACTGAGGCAGAAGGATTACTTGCATCCAGGAAGTCAAAGCTGCAGTAAGCCAAGATCATGCTGCTGTACTCCAGCCTAGGCCACATAGTGAGACTGTGACTCGAAAAAAAAAAAAAAAAGATAAACAGCAATTATTCACTCTAAAAATTATCTAAAGTTTATCTGAAATTCAAATTTAACTCAGGTTTCTGTATTATTTACTAAATCTGACAAACCTAGTTGCAAGGGAAGAAATAGAAGAAATAATCCAAAAATAAGTAAAACTACAAACAGAGCAAAACAAACAAAAAAAACTAAGTGCTTGCTCTTGAGGAATTTATATCTATCTAGTTGGGGTTTAAGAAAATAATGTGTTGGCCGGGCTTGGTGGCTCAGCCTGTAATCCCAGCGCTTTGGGAGGCCGAGGTGAGTGGATTGCCTGAGTCCGCGGGTTCGAGACCTGCCTGGGCAATTTGGCGAGACCTCATCTCTACAATAAATTAAAAATTAGCCGGGCATAGTAGCGCGTGCCTGTAGTTCCAGCTAATTGGAAGGCTGAGGCGGAAGGATCGCCTGAGCCCAGCAGGTCGAGGCTGCCGTGACTGGGAGCAGCCACTGCACTCCAGTCTGGGCAACAGAGTGAGACTTCAACTCAAAAAAAGAAAATAATGTAGTTGTAATCTGGTTGATTATATTTATCTCATAGTTTTTTGCAAACTGACTCTCCAAATCACCACTTTACTGAAAATAGTGCCTACAAAGAAGTACCAATGATCTTCCTTATCTTGGAATTCTCTGTAGCACATAATATTGTTGACCTGTTTCTTGAAATGCCATTCTTCTGAATAGCCTTGGATTTCTTCCTACCTCTGTAATCATTGCTATTTCATTTGTTTTTTCTTCCACCTTCTTCCTGAAAACTGACATTCCTGAAGGTTCCATTCATCCTTTCCCCTCTTCTCTCTAGAAGCAGGCCAATTAGCAGGAAATCAGGTAGTTGAATGCCAATTTGCCAATTAACTATTTGTTAGATTTACTAAAATTAAAGATTACAATGTTGAGTAGCAATACGTATCAGCTTTACCAAGAATAATTTAGTGACATTAATGAAAATATTCATTCAGACTATTATCTATGAAATGTATAAGGGCACATTTCAACATTAATGACCAAAATTAAATTTAATACAGGAATTTTCATATGAAATTGTTTTGAATAATTTTTATTTCTTTCTGATGCTTTCAAATTGAAGTTAAATTAAGTTAACCTAAATTAAATTTGGGATAATTTCACTAAAATGTAATTTAAATGCAATTTAAGCCAAACCTCTGATTTTTCAGATGCTTTTGAATTTATGGATTAAAATGGAGATGAGGGATTGAAACAGGACCCCTAATTATCCCCATACACAAAAATCAACTCTAAATAAATCAGAGACATAAACATAAAACCTCAAACTATAAGAACCTTAGAAAATGCAGGAGACACTTATGGAAACTGGAACTAGCAACCAATTCCAGATCAAAACCCCAAGTGCCCATGCCATAAGAGATAAGATAGACAAATGGGACCTTATCAAACTGAC